>JANTPZ010138119.1:0-37672 GCA_025593235.1 Vachellia pachyceras
ACCAAGTGTACAGTACAATTTTACGAATTAAACTGTATCATTTGGGCAAGTAAATGACTCAAGGAGTATTTTTCCCTTGTAAAGGAACTTACAAGCTTAAAATAGAAATTGGAAGCACTCAATTTTGATTTTTCTACAATTAGTTATGAATTTTCAAAGTTGGTCCTAAAACCGGTGAATAGTAACTTTCACAAACTTGAAAGTTTTCAAATTGAAACTTTTGGACCCTTTGATCATAATGAGGCTTCCTTTTGATTCTAATTCACTTTGTAATGAAGCTAAGGGGTAAGTTAAGGAGTGTCACATTCTCAGCTATAAAAAGAGAAGCATTCAATATAGAGAAAGGGAGAAAAAAATATTCTAAGCATTAAAAAGCTGCATTTACTTCATTCTCTGTAATCTGTCATTAAATCTTTCTGAGCTTCATTATTCGCCATCTAATCTTTTGAGAGAGATATATGAGGCCAAATTACTCTATAAAGTTGTGAGAAACTCAAGGATGGGGCCTTGAGTAAATTGGGCTGAAACTGAGACAGAGACAGAGAGTGTGAGACTCTGTATTAGTAAGAAGTGAAAGGGGGAGTGAATTCCTAGATTGCACAGGCTTGTGAAGCCTTGTTCATTTGTTGATAGTGGATTTACAATTCTCAGGGGTGCTCTGAGGGCTGGACATAGGTCAAGGAGACCGAACCAGTATAAATCTCTGTGTTCATATTTCTTCCTCTCTCGGTGACTTTGCTTTTTAATTCTATTATTTTTATATTAGACCAATTCACCCCCCCTCTTGGTGAAATCCTATTCTAACATTTGGTATCAAAGTCGGTCTCTTGTGCAAAGAACTTAACAGTTTCAAGAGAGATCCATGGCAGGATTTGGCGAACACATTCTTACTGACGGAGCTTCCATCACTAGGCCTCTAGCATTTAATAGCCATAAAATTTTCTTTTTGGAAAATTAAATTTCAATACTTTTTTTTGGCCATTGATATTGATTTGTGGGATGTATTTGAGCAGGGAAATTATGTGCCCATGAAAGTGGAAGATGGGCTAACTCCTAAAACTCGTCCAGAGTTTGATAGTGAAGATCTCAGGAGAGTTCATCTCAATAGAAAGGTTGTACTAATGTTACAGGCAGCTCTGAATGAAGATGACTTCTTCAAAGTCTGCACACTACCTTCAGCAAAACACATGTGGGATGCTCTGGAGATAGCTTACGAAGGCACAGAGGCTGTAAAAGAGAGTAGAGTCAACATGCTCACCACTGAGTATGATTTGCTCAGAATGAGAGAGGAAGAAACTATAGCAGAATTTCAAATGCGTCACACTCATCTCATCAACAAATTAGCAGCCCTTGGCAAAACATATGATCAATGCTCTCAAGAAAGAAAAATTTTAAATGTTGTGTCCAGCAAATGGGAAGCCAAGGTCACAGCCATAGAAGAATCCTGTGGTGAATCAATGACCTCAGTTGCAGCCCTCTTTGGAAGTCTTACTGAGTACGAGAGTAAACAGAAGTTCAAGAAGCTAAGGAGTTGTCAAACATTGATGACAAAAAGAAAAAGGGGCTAACTCTCAAAACTATCAAGGAAAAAGAAAAAGAACCTGAATCAGAGGATGATGAAGAAGATGTGGAAGATGAAGAACTGGCAATGGTCTTTAGAAAATTTAGACGAATGTACAGAAAGGATCAAAACTCACGAAGGCCACAAAAAGGAACATCAAGCAGAATTATATGTTATGAATGCAACAAACCAGGCCGTGTGAGAGTTGATTGCCCTCAGCTAGTAGCTCAGAACAAAGAAAAAGAAAAGAAAAGGCCTAAATTCTTTAAAAAGAAGAAGGCATATGTCTCAGGCATCTGGGGTGATAGTTCAGGAGAAGAAGAAAGTAATGCAGAAGAAGAAGCCAATCTTTGTCTTGTGGCTCAGGAAGAGGAAACTGACACTGAAGAGGTATTTGCTGAACCTAGCTATGATGAATTACATCAGGACTATGATGAAATTCATATTGAATTATTTAAGTTTGCTAAAGAGTTATCTTTTCTAAGAAAAAGAGTTAAAGAACTTGAAAAACTAGCTAAAAAACCTATTGCCATAAATACTTGTTCAAAATGCACTGATTTGAAAAATGAAAATGAGAAGTTATCCAAAACTCTTCAAAAATTTACTCAAGGCAGTGAGATGCTTCAAATCATTTTGAAAAATCAGAAGTGGTATAGGATACACTACTAAAAATGATTTACATGAAGGAAAGAAAAAACATGGCAACAAGAGCTATTTGAATTTCTTTCAAAGGTCAGTTCATTCTGCAAAACCCTTTGCATTTTGTAGTTACTGTAATAGAAAATGTCATCGAATAAGAAATTGCTATTTCAAGAAGAACAAAGCATTAGGAACTTATAAGTGGGTACCAAAAGGAACTTATGTTCCAAAGGCACCAAACACTAACCACAGAGGACCCAATAAAACTTGGGTACCTAAATCAACCAAATGATTTTCTTGCAGGTTTGTCTTAAAGCATTCAAAGCAAACAAATGGTACATTGACAGTGGATGCTCAAGACACATGACAGGGGATAAGAGCAGATTCATAAGCCTGAAAGCCAAAGATGGAGGCAAAGTAAGTTTTGGAGGAAACCAATTAGGAAAGATCACAAGGGTTGGAGAAATTGCAAATTCAAATGGATCTTCTATAAAAGATGTATATCATATGGAAGGTCTCTATCACAATCTTCTCGGTGTTAGTCAGGGCACAGACAGAGGCAATTAGTTGAAGAATGCCTCATCATCAACAAGAAAGATTTCCCCATTGATAAAGAGAAGCTGAACATTCAACTCAGAGCTCCTAGAGATGGTAACAGTTACACCATTGAATTAGAAAAGAATTTCTCTAACTCATGCTTAATTAGTCAAGCTGATGAAACCAATTTGTGGCATAAATGATTGACTTATGTAGACATGCATCAATTTGACAAACTAATCAAAAATGAATTAGTTCAAGGGCTTCCAAAGTTCAAATTCAAAAATGACTTGGTGTGTGATGCTTGTCAGTTGGGAAAGCAAACCAAATCATCTTTTAAATCAAAAACTAAGCTTTCTTCAAAAAGACCCCTTGAACTACTTCATATGGATTTGATGGGTCCAGCTAGAGTAAAAAGCTTTGGGGGAAATTTATATACCCTAGTGATTGTTGATATTTTTCCAGATTCACATGGACTATATTTTTAGCTTCTAAAAGTGAAAGAAAAGAATTATTCACTGTATTTGCCAAAAAGGTCCAAAATGAGAAAGGTATGTCTATTGTTTCCATTAGAACAGATCATGTAGAAGAATTTGAAAATGGAGACTTTGCAGCATACTGTGAAGGTGAAGGAATTGATCACAATTTCTCATCACCAAGAACTCCTCAACAAAATGGAGTAATGGAGAGAAAGAACAGGGCGCTTGCTGACATGGCAAGAGCAATCATGACAGAGAAGCAGGTGTCACAAGTTTTCTGGGCAAATGCTCTAAGCATAGCTTGCTACATCTCAAATAGGGCATACACAAGGCCATCACTTGGAAAGACACCATATGAGCTGTTCAAGGGAAGGAAACCAAATCTGTCACACCTTCATGTATTTGGAAGCAAATGCTTCATTCATAATAATGGTAAGGATAATCTTGGTAAGTTTGATCCCAAGTCTGATGAAGGTTTGTTTCTTGGTTACTCAAAAGGAGTAAAGCTTGTAGGATCTTTAACAAAAGAACTTGTATGGTAGAGGAATCTGTGCATGTGGTGTTTGTTGAAACTAATCCTCCTGTAAAATCTGATGTTGATGAAGAAATTATTGTTTCAAAAGATTTTGGAAATCCAAATAAGGATAGTTCAACTGATTGTCAGCCATCTCAAGTTTTTGAAAATGAACAATCAGATGAACATCCCTAATCTCCTCAACCAAGAGCTTGGAAGTACATCCGCAATCATCCCATTAATCAAATGATTGGAGAGGTGAGTAAAGGTGTATGTACCAGAAAAAGATTTATTAATGAGGCTCAATTTTCAGCTTTCATATCTCAAATAGAGCCTAAGAATGTTGAGGAAGCTTTGACTGACAATGATTGGATAATTGCTATGGAAGAAGAACTAAATAAATTTGAAAGGAATCAAGTTTGGGATTTAGTACCTAGACCCAAGGATCATCCAGTCATTGGTTCAAAATGGGTGTTTAGGAACAAACTTGATGAATCAGGAATCATTGTCAAAAACAAAGCGTTGCAAAAGGATATAATCAAGAAGAAGGCATTGATTATGATGAAACCTATGCTCCTATGGCAAGGTTAGAAGCTATACGTATGTTATTAGCCTTTTCTTGTTTAATGGATTTCAAATTATTTCAAATGGATGTTAAAAGTGCTTTCTTAAATGGTTTTATCATGGAAGAAGTTTTTGTTGAACAACCTCCAGGTTTTGAAGATATTTCTAAACCAAATTATGTTTATAAATTAAAGAAAGCTCTTTATGGTTTGAAGCAAGCTCCAAGAGCTTGGTATGAAAGATTAAGTAATTTCTTAATCAACAAAGATTTTATTAGAGGAAAAGTTGATACAACACTATTTATTAAACATTCAAAATCAAGTATGTTAGTTGTACAGATTTATGTTGATGACATTATTTTTGGTGCTACTAACAATGATCTTTGTCAAGAGTTTGCTAAGATGATGCAGGCTGAATTGGAATGTCCATGGTGGGTGAATTGAATTTCTTTCTTTGTCTTCAAATCAAACAAAGAAAGAATGGGATTTTCATAAACAAAGCAAAATATCTCAGAAAGCTGCTAAAGAAGTTTGGAATGGATCAGTGCTAAAAGTACAATAGCACTCCTTGATGCAGACATTAGTGGAAAGGACTATGATATTAAAAGATATAGAGGAATGATTAGATCCCTTCTTTATCTCACAGCAAGTAGGCCAGACATCCAATTTAGTGTTGGGATGTGTGCAAGATATCAATATTCTCCAAAGGAATCTCATGCTGAAAATGTAAAAAGAATTTTCAGATATCTTGCTGGAACAATTGATCTTGGAATTTGGTATCCAAAAGAAGCAAATGATCAATTGATTGCATATTCAGATTCAAATCATGCTGGCTACAAAACTGATAGGAAAAGCACAAGTGGTCAATGTCAATTCCTTGGGGTGCTTTGGTTTCTTGGTTCAGTAAAAAGCAATCAATTGTGTCATTATCATCTACAGAAGCTGAATATATTGCCGCTGCAAGCTGTTGTGCTCAAGTCTTATGGATGAAGCAGCAACTTCAGGATTTAGGAATAGTGATCAATGAAATTCCAATTTACTGTGACAATACCAACACTATCAATCTCACCAAGAATCCAATACATCACTCAAGAACCAAGCACATTGACATTAGATATCAATTCATTAGGGACCATGTGCAAAAGAAGGATATCAAGGTTGAATTCATTCCAACTCATCTTCAAGTGGCAGACATTTTTACAAAACCATTGGCCAGAGAACAATTTTTAAACATTAGAAGAGAATTGGGAATGGTAAATCCCAATGTATTGTAAGTAAAAAAAATACTGTTTAATTTAAAATTGTTTTAATGATTGACTATTACTAACTTAAGCTTCGGAGTGTTTTATCAAAGTTTTGCAGGTGCTTTGAATGAGTACTTGCAGCACTAAAAGCATGAACACTCAAGCATTAATTCAAATTTTGGAGCATAAGATGGAATACTCGAGCACAACTAGAAGAATACTCGAGTATTCAAGCAAAATAAAGTATCTGGTTCAATGCTAGTAGTTAACACTTGAGCAAAGGGTGGAAGCACAGGTAATACTCGAGCATTTAATTTCAATGCTCGAGCAAAGTAAGTCTTCTATACTTAGAAAACACAATGCTCGAGCACTGTGAGACAGTCTCGAGCACTGGAGTATAACACTCGAGCACGAGATTATCAATACTCGAGTGTTGACATCTTTATGTATCAGTGTGGTTCAAGACTTCAATACTCGACATTGAAAATTAATACTCGAGCACTGGAGTGCAATACTCAAGCATGAGGTTCTAGCACTCGAGTATTACTTTGTCTGTTCATCTTCAATTTGTCAACACTCAAGCACTGACACTTTGCACTCGAGCACTGAGCACCAACACTCGAGCACTAAATATAAGCACTCGAGCACTGGTAGTTTTTGGTTAGTTATGCTCTCTTTTTCATTAACACTCGAGAATCACAAAATCCTCTCAACCTGAATTGCAGTAACTGCTCTCAAACCGTTACAATCTTTCTCAAAAACTGATTTTCAGCCAAACCCCTCTATTATTACTCTTCATTGCACTCATTTTATTCCTCAAATCTTCTCTTTTTCTCTCTTGTTGCCGAAAACTCCCATTTCCTCAACTCTTCATATTTTGCTTCAAATTTCCTCATGGCTCGCACAAAGTCCACTGCTGGCAAAAGTAAATCTCCTACTCCATCCAAATCCAAATATGCCTCTCAACCTCCATCTAAAAAGGTGAGAATTGCTGAACCCGTGGGATCTGAGGAGACAGTGGCACCCTCCATTCAAAAGTCTACTGCAAGTCAACCCAAGTCTATTTTGAAAGAGAAAGGGAAGGGACTCCTCATTACATCCTCACAGACAGTGCCCACACAAACTGCTGCCACTAATTCAAAAAAATGAGAGTGAAGGTGCCTATCCTGAAACTGTGGCAACATCATCAAAAGGCAGCACCAAAAGGAAAAGGAAAAGGGAGGAAAAGGGGAAATGAACTTCTAAAGGCACCCGACGGCTTCAATACTACTTCGGTATTTATTTCTAATCCATCTACCTATGAAGAAAATTTGAAAAATAGGCCCTCATGCCATGCTGTGTATGCGGATATTAAGGAAGTAGATATAATGGGATTCAAGGTGTCTGAATTTCTTAATCATTACAAGCCTCTGATTCAAATCAAAAACAATTTTTGCCCTGAGATAGTTAGAATCTTTTACAACATCATGTATTCAAACTCTATGGCCAATGAAGATGGAGAAATTACTTCTTATTCAATGGTCACAAAGATGAGGGGCAAAGAAATTTCTATTACCTCAGAGATATTGAATGGAATCCTTGGTACCACTGAATTTGATGAAACTTTATCTACATTGACTGAGGGTGAAATTTTTGGCTTGTTGAGACCTGGAGAGACTTTTACTGGTATTCTTGCTTTTGAGCCTTCTGATATGCCACCCTTTGCAAAGAGTCATTCACTACATCTATTCTAGATGTATAGTGAATAAAAGTGGCAACTATACTCATTTCGATTACATGGACTATAGAAATATGGCAAGGATAATGAAGAAAGAGAAGAGACATATAGGTGAAATGATTTTTGATGAGATGTGGAGATTTGTGCACTCAGGATCAAAGAGAATGACAGTGCCTTATCCTTCACTGGTATCCTTCATCTTGAAAAGTCTCAAAATTTGGCACATTTTGGACAAAGTGGTTGAGCCAACCTTATTTAGAGAAGCCCACCTTTGCAGAATGAACATAAACATTGAGAATCCTCAAGTTTAGGCCAAAAAGAAAAAGAGAAGGACTACATCTGCTGCTTCACAGGGTCAAGATGAAGCTCAATCCTCTGCTCTTCCTCAGCCTTCAACTGCCACCTCATTTGCTCATGCTGCTATTCAACAATATATGGAAACTGAGTTTGGGAAAATGAGTGAAAACTTTGTAAACCACATCAAGACTCAGTCACAAGAGTATATGAACACCATTCTGAAGGCTGCAAATGATTATTTCATTGGCAAGACTTTGGAAACTGCAGTCACAAAAATAAATGAGGACCTTTCACATTTCAAGGCTAACATTTTGGAGAAACTTGATGGTTTACAGAGCAAGGTGACTGGGTTGGATAGTAGGGTGCTTTCTATTGAGGAATTCATCAGAGAGTCTCAAGCCTCTACTTCTGCTCCTCCTCCTCCAGTATACTCACCTGAGGATCATTCTCCTGAAGCAGTGCTTGCTATGATAGACTTCTCTTCCTCCTTTTTCCATCCTGATCCTCAACCTGTTCCTCAAGTACCCTCACCACCTCCCCTTGATCCACCTGTTCCCTCTGATGCACCTCAGCCCATCAGTGTTGATCCTCACCTTGATATACCTCCATCCACCACTGATGTTCCTCCATCTCCCTCTCACTAACCCTTATTGTTGATGACAAAAAAGGGGAGAAGAAATCAGAAATCTGCTACTGTGCTGTTATGTTTAGTGTGCTGTTGTGTTTTTGAACTTTTTGAAATAATCTTGTTTGTAATTTCTTTTTAACTGCTTTTGTACTCTTGTTAAGTATATTTGTCTATGGTAATTCAGTTTATGACAAGTTATTTCAAGTTATAATGCCTTCTATGCTGACTAATATGTTCTTGTGCTTCTGAATTGTTTAAAGCATGCTAATCTGTTTATTATGGGGAGAAGAAATCAACTTAGTTCATTATGCTTATCTGCTATGCTCTCTGATTTATATTTCAAAATCAAAATTTTTATTTCATCGTTTTGTCATCATCAAAAAGGGGGAGAATGTTGATACCTTATTTTGATGATAACAAAATTGTGCTAAGTGTTTGTAAAATGATTTTTGAGTCTCAAGTTTCAAAGCTTTGATTCAGTGCTTCTTGAAAATACTCGAGTGTTTTTGTCAAAGTATTGTCAATACTCAAGCATTGGAATTCAGTACTCGAGCATTGGAATTCAATGCTCCAGCACTGCATATTTTGAACTTAAGAAAATTTAGTGCTTCCAGGCAATACTCCAAGTATTGACATGAAGTGTTGTCAATACTGGAGTATTGGAATGTAGTACTCGAGCACTGTGTTTTGAAAAGAAGTTTTAAACTGTACTCTGAGTAAACACTTAAAGCATTAGCATAGAGTAAAGCCAATGCTTGAGTATTGCAAGTCAGTACTCGAGCATTAGGCTAAAACAGGGCTTACAAACAATGCTGCAATGAAGTAATGTAAGTA
Organism: Vachellia pachyceras; assembly: GCA_025593235.1. NCBI lineage: Eukaryota > Viridiplantae > Streptophyta > Magnoliopsida > Fabales > Fabaceae > Vachellia > Vachellia pachyceras. The sequence continues at coordinate 9,014 of JANTPZ010138119.1, forward strand.
TTGGCTGATAGCAGAGCCAATGCTCGAGCAATGTATTTTAGCACTTGAGTGTTGACTGCTCTTCTCAATACTGTCAGACAACACTTCCAGCATTGGCGACAGCATAAGCCAATGCTCGAGCATTGCAAATGCAGTACTCGAGTGTTGAGCCTTCTGTTAGTGCTGTCAAGTAATACTTCAAGTAATAGCTTCTAGCAAAAGCCAATACTCGAGCACAGTTTCCAGCACTCGAGTATTGAAGTTTTTCACACAACACTGGAAGCCAACACTGCAGCATTGACTACCAGCACTGTCAATACTCGAGCACTAACTTTCAATGCTCGAGCATCGAGCTGAAAGTTCTCACTGTTCACCAATACTCATTGATAATGCTCCAGCATTCACTTCCAGCATTTATAATACTCGAGCATCATTATCTAGCACTCGAGTATTATACATTCTCAAAACTTAAATTCCAACACTGGCACAGAATACTCGAGTAATCATTGAAAGCATTATCAATACTCAAGTACTGAGATTTCTTACTCGAGTGTTTGATTCTTTTTCAAACACTTTCATGCATCACTCGAGTAGCAAGTTAAAGTATTGAATTTCTCTTTGAAAAGTTTCAAACATCACTCGAGCATTGAGAAAGTTATGCTCGAGCATTACTACTCTGACAGCTTGATGTCTGACACTCTCAACCTATGCTATGCACCTACTTTCCTTATCTGTGTAACGACATTTTTTGTATATTAACTACTCTCATAAATGCAGAAGCTTGAAACATTTAATGAGGAAAGAAGCACAAATCCAAGGCAAGGAGTCTTCAACGTTCTTCTGCAACATTCACCATCGTCTACATCAGTAGCATTAAATGCCATTAATGAAGAATCCAAATGGTCAACGTTGAGAGTAACGGCTATTAAATGGAGTCTAACGGACATTGAAGAAGTTCTCAGCTATAAAAGGAGAAGCATTCAATATAGAGAAAGAGAGGAAAAAATATTCTGAGCATTAAAAAGCTGCATTTACTTCATTCTCTGTAATCTGTCATTAAATCTTTCTGAGCTTCATTATTCGCCATATACTCTTTTGAGAGAGATATCTGAGGCCAAAATACTCTATAAAGCTGTGAGAAACTCAAGGATGGGGCCTTGAGTAAACTGGGCTGAAAATGAGATAGAAACATAGAGTGTGAGACTCTGTTTTAGTAAGAAGTGAAAGGGGGAGTGAATTCCCAGATTGTACAGGCTTGTGAAGCCTTGTTCATTTGTTGATAGTGGATTTACAATTCTCAGGGGTGCTCTGAGGATTGGACGTAGGTCAAGGAGACCGAACCAGTATAAATCTCTGTGTTCATATTTCTTCCTCTCTCGGTGACTTTGCTTTTTAATTCTGTGATTTTTAAAGTGTCTGATTTTTATATTAGACCAATTCACCCCCTCTTGGTCAAATCCTATTTTAACAGAATAGAATCCAAACATGTAAAAGCTGTTTTTTTATTTCTAAAAATATATTACAGTTTTTTTACAAAATACCAAAATCAAAGTTAATTACCAAACAAGTCTTGTTTTTAGACAGTTTTTTGGCCTTCAAAAATAAAGTAATTGTTTTAGAGATAGGAAATCAAATCAAATAAGGCCTTGGTTTTAGAAAATGCGTCATAAATTTTTTGAAGAAAACAGAAAGAAATGGAATGAGTTTGCTAGCTTGTCGGACAAGTTAATCCTTGTGTCTCTGTACTATTATTATTCATCTAATTAAGATTAGTTCAGCCACAGCTCAACACTTCAACCAAATTGAATCCATATGAAACTTGAATGACTTGACTACTTGACTAATTTAATAATGATTGGATAGATTTTAATAATACTAACAAATTACTCCTAAAGGTTCATGAATAGTAAAGGTAAAAACCTAACTTAAATTAATCATAACATTGAAAATTGAGAATAGAAGATAATGATAGCCCTCCACTCTGATGTGATGATGATGAGGACAAAGGATGAAAGATAATAATTTCATCAATAACAACAATTAAGGTGGGTGCAAACAACAGCAATAACAACAATTAAGGTGGGTGCAAACAACAGCAATAACAACTACTCAATGGTTAAGAATGGGGTCACTGTTAATCTATTGACTTTTGTCTTTCGAACTCGAAACTATTTAGCATTCTTTGTCAGATCTATCTTCAGCATTGTTATCCTAAACCTTAGTTTAATTTGATGGTTACATATGGTGTGCTAAACTATTTGAATATAACACAACAAAGAACATAATCAAAATCGGAATTGATGCTATAAAACATACAGATCTCTATTTTTGTAGTTATGTGATCTGTACTTGGAAGTATGGGAAGTAGGAAGGGAAGGATTATCTGGTGAGGAAACTTTGAGGATGGGAAGTCCATTCCCATAACCACCAAGCGAACTTTCCTTCTCTGTATAGACATAGCTCTGAATTAATTTTTCAGCAGTAGAGTGAAGAGAGATGGAGTTACCTAACCTGCGAAGATGAAGATGATGAGTCGACAACCCATGATTCAGGAACAAAGTTAGAGGAACTGAGAAAACTTCAATGCTAAATCTTCAAATAGAGACAAAGATGAAGATGCAACTCACGAGTCATGAACTCAACAACAACACAGACGAAGGCCAGACGGAGTGACCAGAGCAACATAAATGAAGACCAAACGGAGTGGAGTTGGATGAACAGAGAAAACTTCAGCGCTGAATCTTCAAATAGAGACGAAGATGAAGATGCAACTCACGAGTCACAAACTCGACAGCAACACATACGAAGACCAGACGGAGTGGCCGGAGCAACATAAATTAGGTGTGGGACTGTGGGTTAAGGTTAGGGATTTGGTAAAGGGAAAGCGTTTCACCCACCAAGCTAAAGAAAGACCGAAAGCATATGATATTGTGTTTTTTCGGTAATTTAGAGAGAAATATACAAGTCATCGTTAATTTGGAAAATTATAGATGAATTTAAATTGCTCGCTAATTGAGCAATTTAGAAAGGAATATCTAAGCCATCACTAATTTACCTCGCTAATTTAAAAAATTATAGAGGAATTTAATATTCCTTGCTTATTAGGCAATTTAGAGAGGAATATCTAAGTCTTCACTAATTTTCCTCACTAATTTGAAAAATTAGAGAGAACTTACATTCCTCGCTAATTCAGCAATTTAGAGAGGGATATCCAAGTCGTCACTAATTTTCCTCGCTAATTCAAAAATTATAGAGGAATTTAATAGTCCTCGCTAAATTCCTCGCTAATTGGGCTATTTAGAGAGGAATTTCAAAGTTGTCGGTAATTTTTCTTGCTAATTTGGAATTTTCTAGTAGTGATATACCAAGAGCCCTCACATAAATGGGAAAGAATAAGGAAAAATTATTTTAATATTAATGTGAATATATAAAAATGGCTTCATATCCAAGAAATGGATAATTTAGCTTAAAGAATACTTTTGGGAATTTTACCCAAGAATATGGCTTTTTCAAAATTATGGGAAAATATTTGAGGATCAAATTTATGAAAAATAATTAGCGAATTACTGTATCTCTTCTTTATTTACTTTTAAATGAGTAAAAGAGATCAAAACTAGACCACTTGAATTATTTACAAACTTTAGAATTATTGGACCAAGTAATACTTCAAAACTTTTCTCAAGTTACTATTCTTTTGGTAACTTTGAATTTTAGGCTAATTTTGAGAAATCATAACTAATTATAAAAATATTGACATCAAGTAGTTCAAGTCTGTATTTGAAGCTTATATAATTCTCTACAATACTCAACAGATCATAGTCAAGCTCAAACAGTACAAAAAATCTTGTGAAAATGTACTGTTTATACAGTTATTTTCTAGTTTTTCAGATTTTATCTCTAACTTTGATAATACATAACGTTCATTGTACACATCCAAATTAAGCAAACTATAACTTTTTTGAAGCTTGAAATGTGTACTACTTAACTGGAAAAGTTCATATATTTTCAACATCATCTCCTTTCTTATCGTCTTACCTCAACTTTGGGGTTTGTTAAGTATATTGGACCCTTTTACCATTTATGAGCATGCCATACTTGGAATATCTATACGTACCACTACTTTTCATGCTTACTTTGGCATATTTGGCATGCTCACATAATGAACATACGATATAGATCAATATTGAGGTTTAACATACATTATCCAAAATAACAATTTAAGCTCAAAATACATATGCTTGCATCATTTTCCACATAAGCACAACATCTTGATAGCTTTCTCCCACCTTTAGGCCTCTCCTTCTTTCATTTTCCTTTGCCTAAACTTGAGCCTGGGGTGTTAGATTTGTGGAAAGAATGAGATTTCTTGTAAGCCTCAATAGCAAATGTTACTTAGAAACACACTAACACATTACTAACTCAACTTTGCATATCATTAAGTAAGAGTTTACATGTTGATCACATATCATATATATAACTTAGTCAACTCAAGCATCATGAAAACAAACATAAATAACAATAATAATGCATCATATAGTAACTTTTCTACCTTTGAAGCTTGATTTTGTCTTGCATTTGAACTGCTCTTGGTCTTTTGAACTTTGTAGGCACTCTTTGCAACTCACAATGCCTACACATCATTATAATGCATATTCATGAATAATTATACCTTGGCATGCATTATAGCACATTAAACTTAATTTCTTTTTGTTCTTCCAACTAGGGTTCTTTAACTCTAACTTTGCCAATTTTATCCTGATACTTCCAAATTTAGTTTCTCACTTGTAACCTATAAAATTTTTCATTCTGAACTTATTGGAAGCATTAAAATCTCATTCCTTCGCTTTATTTTGGCACCTGGCCAAAAATGATATAGTTAAGGAGAAATGGATTTTTCAATAATTCTTTCCATAGACTTGCATAATCTTGTTTCTAATCACCCATCTAACCATTAATTATTAACCTGAAATCATTCACCTATGCATATTTCAAAAATTTAGGCACTACCTCCCATAGGGTTCTTGCATCGTAAAATTCACAACAATACAATACAATGACAAATCAACATCCACCAACAACACTAGCTTAGTTTTATGGCTTACCTCTTCTAATTTGAAAAATTCTTCACTTTGTCTCTATAAAAGCTCTAGGTTCTCTTCTTCTTGACTCCAAGAACACCAAATTAAGAGAAGATATTGAGATTATATAGTGATTAGATGTAAGATCCTCCATTTATAGCACTTATTATGCATTCAAAAGCGCTATGATTCAAAAAATCAATTATTAAAGTCCATCAATTACAACTTACATTTTTATTCCTGGGTTACTATTCCTTTGGTAATTTCAAATATCTTATCCAACTATGAAAATTCATAACTAATTTTTGAAAAATTAAAAAGAAGTAATTTGAGTCTCCACTTGAAGCTCAACTTATCTATAGCAAAAAATACTGAGTAAGCTTCATTCATACTTATTTTAGAAAATTATGGAAAAAACATTGTTCAAACAGTAATTTTTGACTTTGTAGATTTTATCTCAAATTTTGAAAAATCATATCTTTCATTGTACACATCCAAATTAGCAAACTTGAATTTGTCTTAAACCTTAGAATGTGTACTTTTAAAATGGAAAGTTTCATTAACTTTCAGTAACATTTGCCTTGTTTTGACTTGACCTCAACATTAGTACTTTTTAACGGTATTAGATCGATTCTTTAGTGCTTTGTAACGTTAATACATGTAACTTGCATTTATACATGATATGACATACTTAACATAGCAAAATAGTGCATATATAGTATACATCATGGGATTTGATACATGTTTAACAACTTACAGTAGAGCATTGCCTTAGGAAGTCCATTGCTCCTTCGACTTACCATTTCTTCTTGCCTTCACTTTTCTTTTGAAGATGGTGACCTAGCAGGTTAGTTTTTAGGAGGGTAAGATTCAAGAATCTTGGTGGCAAACATATACCACAAATAAACCACCACCACTACCGCCAGCCTAGTTTTATGACTTACATATTCTTATTTGAGATATTCTTCACTTTCTCTCTCTAAAAGCTCTAGATTCTCTTCTTGTTGACTTGAAGAACACCAAATCAAGAGAACATATTGAGATTATATGGTGGTTATAGGCTATAAACTTTAAATGAATGGAAGATTTTCTTCATAAACTTACCTTTTCTCTTGATTTCCTCTCTTTTTTTCCTTGGCCTTCCTCATCATCTTCCCTTCTCTTCTCCAACTCTCTCTCTAGTGCTTGGTCAACTTCGTTGACTCTCAAATTGAAACACCTCCCTTATCATACTTTTATGAGCATTAGAGATCAATTCTATACCACTTGAATATCTTCCATAACTTAGAATTAGTTAACCAAGTGAAAATTCAAAAACTTTATTGCTTTACTATTCACTTGGTAAATTCTAAAATTTTAGCCAATTTTAAAAATTTATAACCAATTCTATAAAAATCAAAATCAAATGGTTTAGGTCTCTAATTAAAGATAATTAAATTCCCTATAGGGGAAAAATATCTATATGGCTATTCACTTGATCTTTTAATACCAAAAATATGTGAATATTTACTGTTCATTTTGTCATTTTTCATTTTTTTAGAATTTTTCCTTAACTTTAGACATTTATAACTTTTTGCATACATATCAAAATTCAGCAAAATTTGTCTCATTTTAAAGTTCAAAATGTGTACTATGTTTGAAAAAAAAATTCAAGCCATTTGGACTTCAATTTCTCTATTGCATTATTACCTCAAATTTGATCTTTAGCAAGGGTGTTGGACCCTTGAACTTAATTTTAGCATGCTTGATTCCTCTATTTTCATGCATATAACATCATCATATGATTAAATAGTGAAAGGACCCTTTTTATTAAACAATGATTTTAGCCTAATTAACAATTATTAAATAATCCAGCTCATATTATATAGCAACTGACATGATAAAAATGATAAAAAAAATATATAGGATGGTTTACCATTGTTATAAAAGGATTTGTTTATCACTTTCAAAATTGTATAAATAATCTATCAGATTAGCACATTGGGATCCAAGGCACAAACCACCCACAAATCCACTATAATAAACCCACACAAAAAACTAAGGGCACAATAAACATAAGGGTTAGAACCCAGCTAACTAATCCTCATTCTTAACACTGAACCCCAACGCAAAGAGTTTAGACAAAAATAGTTTCAATGCATATGATATGATGGATCCACAAAAATATCAGAATATAGATATTAGTCCTACAACGTACTATAATAAAATCTCAAAATAACATGATTAAATTATTAAAATATCATAGTACATTAAAAGCATGAGCACTACATACGGTGTCAATATGCATATAATCAAGTCATTAAAATACAAGGAAACTATAGAATGGAAATAGCCATACACAAAACCTCCAAAACCTTCTCAGACATCTTAGCACGGATGTTATCTCCTAAAAATGTTAATGGCAATGGAACGAGACATAAAGTTCCAGTAAACAACATATAATTTAAAGAATATGCAGGAAGGATTATAAGTAGTGAATGAATATGAACTAAACACAGTATATCACAGGTTATTAACAATTCCCAACACCATATATAAAAGGTTATAAACAATTCTCTATACTAAATATCACAATTTATAAAGAATTTCGAACACCAAACTCCTCCTTATACCACATGACGTGGACTCTAGCCTATGGTGATGGAAGACCCGGCCAAAAATCAACCATCCTCATGAGGTCATTGAACTCACTCCCTACCTACCCACAATTGGGTCCAAGATTGAAAGGTGTCATCCTCTTGTGGTCACCCACAACTAGGTTCAAGACTCGAGAGTTGACCATTCTCAAGCCATCCACAACTGAGCCTAAGACTTGAAAGATTTAATGTAACACCAACTGCTATTATTAGTAATAGAGACTTTTGCCATAGACTTTGAGATTCAACAAACATAACATCTTCCCCATACTCCTTCACAACCCAAACCCATAACTCATATGGTTTTGGAGACTTCAATCAAAGATGATCAAGAGTTCATTGATGCAATAAAGGAGGCATTGTTCTACGCTACATGAAGTTTTCTATGGAGATTCTTTGTGTCCATGCTACTATGTCATTACATGTCACAAACGCACTGGGTTTGAAGCATACAAAAATTATCTTATGTGAGGGCATGTTGTATGTGCCTTAGAACAATGCATTGCATATAGGTAAATCTACGTATTCAATTACTATTTAAGAATATTTTATTCGCATAATGCTTTATTTTTCTTCTCAACTTATGACATTGGTATTCCTCCCATGTAATAGATATAAATATCACCAATTATGAAAAGCAAGAAGAAAACTTAGTGGAGATTGAGAAGTTACTTCAAAAGAATGGGAAAACTATCCACAACTACACATCAATGTCAATGACACATTCAACGGGGTACAATGACATAAGGAATGGTTTCCTTATGCAATAAGTAAAATTTGATAGAGGAACATGTCAAATAGATGCAAGTAAGTCTGTGGTTGCAAGTAAGTCTATGGTTACAAGTAAATCAGTAACAATAAGCCTAATTCATTGATACATGAATAGAGAATTGTATTTCACTGAGTAATGGATGCAGTGAATCATTCTACTAGTGGGTTCTTTTTTGTCTATGGTTTTGGCAGTACTGGAAAGACTTTTTTATGGAATATGTTGACAAAATTGGTAAGAGCTTATGTAGGAGTAGTCATCAATGTAAGCATCTAGTGGAATTGCATGAACTTTATTACCTGAAGTAGAATTGCAAATTCAAGGTTTGCATTCCAATTGACATAACTGATGACTCGACGTGCAACATAATGATTGGTCTTCGGGTGTTGATAGGATTTGATCATTTTGTGTGTGGAATTGATCATTTGAGATGAAGCCCCAATGGATAAACATAATTGTGCATAAGCTATTGACAGAACTTTTAGAGATATAATGGAGTGTGATAATGTTGGGATTAGAACGTACAAGCAGCAGAATTTAAAATTTTCTAATCCCCTAATGGATTTGTTAAAGGCATTTAAATCAAGGAGATAGAGCCGCACCTTTTGCGTTTTAAATCCGAAGCGTTTCTTGCATTTGGATCTCTTTAGGTTCTATGACCTTTTGCATTATTAATTCTGATCACAAGGAGCCAACGTTTCTTTGATCGCCTCCCTCTACCAGTATTCACACGAACAGTTTCCAACAATCTCAGCATGCTAGTGTCTCTTACGTCTCACTCTCTTTAGGGTTTCTGTGGTTCACAATCAAATTCGAATCGAATCCTCTCTTGCTCATGAGTCCTAATATTTATAGAACTCATGGAGAGCTTCTAGAATTTGCGATTAATCTTTTAATTGATCTTTAAAATTTTGAAATTGTGATCTAAAAAGATATTCAAGATCAATCTTTATTAATCTTGAAATTCGAAATTTCAAATTCAAAAGACATTCAAGATCAATCTTTATTAATCTTGCAATTCGAAATTTGAAATTCAAAAGATATTCAAGATCAATCTTTATTAATCTTGAAATTTGAAATTTGAAATTCAAAATGTGAAATTCAAATTTTGCAATTTTGATTTAAATTAATCTGATTTGATTAAATCATATACATATATTTAATCCAAATAGTGAGCCAACTAATTTAATTTATCTTTATAAATTAACTATGAATATTAATGTTAGTTATTAATTTATCAAATAAATTAAATACTAACATATAATATTATTGTCATTTCAAATTTATATATATATAATTTGAATAAACCCTAGAATTAAAGCTCTTGTTGGGCTATTCTTGTGTACGACCTTGTAGGCCCGTATGAAGTTGGCAGTGGGCTAAAATCATATGGGGATCATTAACAAGACGCAACCTTTCATGCAATCACATTACATCCCTTTTGTCACATGATATCTCGATCAAAGGTGAGGCATGGATGATGTCATCCTCCTATTCTTGACCATTACTTTCTCGATCCCTGAGTAGTCTGATCAAGGAAAAAAACTCCTTTTCGTTACAGTATGGCCATACATTTCACAGACTCACTCATCGAAGGGCCCAATAATTTCTCTCAACTAATGTGAGGGACAAATCGCACCTTGATCACTCGCATTCCTCCACATGAATACCCATAAACCTGATTATAGCCATTATCATCGCCCGATCAAAGGTGACTTTTGACTAGGTCAAAGCTTAGTGACTCTCATGCATGAATCCATGATGATCTCAGGCCAAAAGGCGTTGTGACGTGATTACAATTGAGATAAGCTAATGACTTAATCCATGTAGCTTTCTCATAGCAGGTCGGTCCAGCACCTTGTACTCTTACAAGTGCCTATGACCTTGACAAGTATCTCCATACCTCATCAAAGTCATACTGGTCTCCCGCTTAGACAACTAAATAGGGCATTTAAGATAATATTCATAATTTGTCTATGGATGCAATTATCATAATAAACATGCGAAACATATGATAATTAAATGGAGAAAAATACATTAAAATAAATAATGTGTGAGGTACAATGATTGGTCCCTAGGGCACAATTTCCAATAGATAATGCATTAAGATGTACAGGTTTTTGTTATGGGAGGACCCTTCAAACAAATATTGTCTATTCCTCCTTTCAAAAAGTCTATTCCATTGTGGCGTTCCTAGACGAGTGAGTTGTGAAATTATTACACAACTCCTAAGATGATCATTAAACTCTTAGCTCAAATACTCACCTCCTCGATCAGATAGAAGGGTTTTAATTATCTTGCCAAGTTGGTTTTGTACTTCATTTTGAAATATTTTGAACATTTCAAAAGACTCAGATTTATGTTTCATTAGATAGATATAACTATATCTACTGAAATCATTTATGAAAGTAATAAAATACATATAAACTCCTCTGGCAGGTGTATTCAGTGGTACACATACATCCGTGTGTATGAGGCCCAATAAGTCAGTGGCCATCTCACTATGCCCTGCAAAAGGTGGCTCAGTCATCTTTCCCAATAAACAAGATTCACACGTATCAACTAATTGAAAATCAAATGAGTTAAGAAATCCATCTTGATGGAATTTAGAAATGTGTTTCACATTTATATGGCCTGAACAACAATGCCATAGGTAGGTTGGATTCAAATTGTTTGATTTAATCCTCTTAGCAATTATGTTATAGATATTTCCATTACTAGGGTGTTCTAAATTCAAGAGATAATGATCAAGATGCAGATCACCATCAGCATAAAAAAATGTCATTACGATAAATAAAACATTTGTCATTCCTAGCTATGGAAGTATAACCTTCCTTATCCAAATAAGAAAGAAAAACAATGTCACTACTCAAAGCATGAACATAGAAGCAATTGTTTAATACCAACAAAGCCCAACGGGCAGAACTAATTAATAAATGCCTACAACTAGAGTTGCAACTCTTGCTTTATTCCCAACGCGTAGGTCTACTTCGCCCTAAACGCACAATTGACCTGGCTCTGATACCACAGTTGGGATTAGAATGTACACGCAGCGGAATTTAAAATTTTCTAATCCCCTTATGGATATGTCAAAGGCGTTTAGATCAAGGAGATAGAGCCATACCTTTTGTGTTTTGAATTTGAAGTGTTTCTTGCATTTGGATCTCTTTAAGTTCCACGGCCTTTTGCGTTCTTAATTCCGATCACGAGGAGCCGACGTTTATTTGATCGCCTCCCTCTACTGGTATCCACGCTAACAATTTCCAACAATCTTAGCATACTAGCGCCTCTTACATCTCAATCTCTTTAGGGTTTCTATGGCTCACAATCAGATTTGAATCGAATCCTCTCTTGCTCATGAGTCCTAATATTTATAGAACTCTTGGAGAGCTTCTAGAATCCGATTAATCTTTTAATTAATCTTTCAAATTCAAATTCAGATCTAAAAATATATTCAAGATTTATTAATCTTGAAATTCTAAATTTAAAATTCAAAAGATATTCAAGATCAATCTTTATTAATCTTGAAATTGGAACTTTGAAATTCAAAAGATATTCAAGATCAATCTTTATTAATCTTGAAATTCAAAATTTGAAATTCAAAGATATACAAAATTTGAAATTCAAAGATATTCAAGATCAATCTTTATTAATCTTGAAATTTGAAATTTGAAATTCAAAAGATATTCAAGATCAATCTTTATTAATCTTGAAATTTGAAATTCAAAATGTGAAATTCGAATTTTGCAATTTTGATTTGAATTAATCTGATTTAATCAAATCATATTCATATAATTAATCCAAATAGTGAGCCAACAAATTAAATTTATTTTTATAAATTAAATATGAATATTAATGTTAGTTATTTAATTTATTAAATAAATTAAATACTAACATATAATATTATTGTCATTTTGAATTTATATATATAAAATTTGAATAAACCCTAGAATTAAAGGTCATGTTGGGCTGCTCTTGTGTGCGACCCTATAGGCCCATATGAAGTTGGTAGTGGGCTAAACTCAAAATTAGCCCATAAGTCGTAAGCAGTCTCTAGCAAAACATTACGGCTACCAAATCATATGGGGATCGTTAACACGACGCAACCTTTCATGCAATTACATCACACCCCTTTTATCACACGATATCTCGGGCAAAGGTGAGGCATGGATGATGTCATCCTCCTATTCCTAACCATTACTTTCTCGATCCTTGAGTAATCTGATCAAAGAAACAAAAACTCCCTTTCATTACAGTATAGCCATACATTTCTCAGACTCACTCACCGAGGGGCCTTGTAATATCTCTCAATTAATATGAGAGACAAATCCCACCTTGATCACTCACATTCCTCCACATGAAAACCCCTAAACCCAATTATAGCCTTTATCATCACCCGATCAAAGGTGACTTTTGACTAGGCCAAAGCTTAGTGACTCTCATGTAGGAATCCATGATGACCTCAGGGCAAAGGGTGTTGTGACGTGATTACATATGAGATAAGAAAATGACTTAATCCATGCAACTTTGTCATAGCGGGTCGGTCTAGTACCTTGTACTCTTACAAGTGCTTATGACTTTGACAAGTATCTCCATACCTCATCAAAGACATACTGGTTTTACTTTATCTATGCCCCCACATAGACAACCAACTAGGGATATTCAAGACAATATTCATAATTTCTCTATGGATGCAATTATCATAATAAACATGCGAAACATATGATAATTAAATGGAGAAAAATACATTAAAATAAATAATGTATGAGGTACAATGATTGGTCCCTATGGCACAATTTCCAACAGATAATCCATTATGATGTACAGGTTTTTGTTATGGGAGGAGCCTTCAAACAAATATTGTCTATGATCCTAAAAGGTATATATACCGATATTGTCAACTTGACCATCAACTCTTCTCCTCTATAGGGTCATTGCAAGTTATTCCAACTTACTAGTAACATGTGATTATCTTTAGGTTCAACGTAAGACAATTTGAAGTTAAAACAATTTTCAGACTTGCTCTTAGACATTGATTATGTTCGTATTTGTAAAGACATTTTTCTAAAACTCAAAATAATTCTTTATAATAAATGTTAATCAAGATAGAGTTATATCCAATAAATAAATTAGCAAATCTATCGTGATTATGAAGAGTCCTCATTTATATCAAAATGATAGCATGATATTTCTTATCAGAAAATTGTAAATGCATAACATAAAATCATCAACCAAAAAAGGCATCAAGACTCAATAGCACGAATTAAGGAGTTAAAATCAGAGTTTGCAAAATGAGTCCTATAGATGACAACATACATCAATCAGCACATAAATAACAAAAGAGGCTTTACTGAGACATCTTGAGGTATCTAAATCCATGGAGCTCTCCCCAACGTTCCAGAACTAGAACTACTACCTAAAAAAATGATGAGAGCAACTGTAACCAAATTCCAATTCATCGTACATACCGACGTGTGCCAGTGAAGTATTAGGTGGGACGGGATAAAATAGAGATACACACAATATTATAAACAAGTCATTCAAATCTTTTCCATAACAAACTAGCACTTCGTTAATAAAATATTACTCATTTTGATGTAGCTGTAGCCATCTAACGGTCTTACACGGATGCAGTGTAGCCACCCACCAGTGTCTCAGTGATTAGATATGATCCATTTCAGTGCAGCCATAGCCACATAATGGTTTTGTTCTTGTGGATACAACCATAGCCACCCACTAGTACTTCCTTAACCAGATATCTTTCATTTTCGGTGCAGCTGTAGCCACCTAACGGTTTGCTTCGGGGTAGATAATACTACAACAATTGTAATCCCCGTGCTCAAAACCAACAATTTTTCACAATTAATCTACACAATCCAACGTTACCACATGTTAGTTTAATAACTAATTTAGGTGGTAAAAATAACAACTTGGGGACTTAAACCCCTCTAAAATTTCCAATACCACATTAGGTTACTACTAAACATTTATATGTACACATATATTTTTAAAGCCAAAATTATATTGACTCTAGAACTTAAAATGCTCATAAAACAAAATACTTCATACACCTCAATATAGCTAAAAGCGAATAATATCTTAATAACAATAATAACCTCACTATAAAAATTTCAACTTTAAAGTTTTAAATCTCAAATAAAATATTTAACTCATAAAAATTTATGATTATTATTATCTCCAATAACCTTAAATAAAATATTTCACTAAACTTAAATTGGTCAAATACCCTATATATTAGGAACCTTATACCGAAAGATGAATAAATAATTTCTAAAATAATTCAAATATCAAATAACTATTTCTACCCACGCAGAAATTAATAATAGAATTTTCTCTACTGATATATAGTCTCATGCTAATAAAACTAACTGAGAAAATATCTAAATCCAAAAATATTCTCTAATCAATATAATTTTACTACCACTAAAAAGAGAAAAATATTTAGAACAACTTTCATAAAAGAAATTTACTGAAAATAAATCATTTTACTTACCTACATAATCCTAGAAGCAAAACCTTGAGATATGAAAAACACTACTATCTCTCTCTCCTGTGTCTCACCTCTCCCTCTCGTGAGTACACAAATGGGTGTGGGGGTATTTATAATACCCCACACCCATGCATCCAGCATCTCATTCATTCTTTTTTTATTTCTTTTTGTACACTCCACCTCTTCCTCCCTACTCCCTATTATCCATCCAAGCACACCACATATCTTCTTATCCCTCTCTTTCTTTTTTGTTAACATCATCATATCATCTCATCCGTGAAGCAAGCTGCATCCCTCTCTCTCTCTCTCTCTCTCTCTTTTTCCTTCCTTAAATCAATCACTCCCTTCTTCCACCTGTACACAGGCAACCTCTTTCTCTATCTTTTTTTATGTTACAATATTGGCTTGCCCCATGATGGGAAAGAAGAGATAGAAATCCCGAAGGATTTCCTAATTTTGCATTGTGACAAATCTTTGCAATCTATAATCCAATCCACATACACTAATCTTCTACATTATTTGTCGATTCTAAATATCTAATGATTAGAGCTATTCTATCACCAACAATTGAAGTGGAAGAGGAGATTATGATTGTGTGTGACTTATTTTCTAGTGAGACTATTCAATATTCCAGCTATGAGTATGTGAGTAAAGTTGATCAAGGTGGGACATAATTTAAAGAGTTATATACTATAGAATTCTTGAACACCAAAAAATCTTATGGCTTACCTCCTCATAGAATTGCACTAAAGGTAGGAGTTCCTATAATGCTCATGACTAGTGTCGGTAATGCGAGTTGGGCTCGTGGGCCCAACCCGCCAGCCCGCCACCTTCAACCCGCGGGTTGGCGGGCCAACTTGCTTTTTATTTTTTTAAAAAATATATGTTTTATGCATTTTTTACTTTTTTATCCCAATATTTTTTTACAAAGAAAAATGTAATATTAAATTCTATTTTTAGGAAATTATTGAACACTTATTCATAGAATTTGAAAGAGAATAGCATAAATATGCAATCTTATAAGAAAAAATTGGGTAAAAAAGAAAAAAAGAATTTATTTTTTATTTTTTTAAAAAAATAAAAAGTTGGCGGGCATGGCGGGCTGCAGGTTGGGGTTTTCCGTGGGCCAGCTCGCAACCTGCGGGCTGGCCCGCTTTACTGGTACCACTCATGACGAATATATATCAAGCTGTAGGACCATGCAATGGTGTAAAAGATTGATGGTCACATTTCTTGGTAAACACTTCATTAAAGCAATCGCTCTCAACGATACAAACATAGGTCTTGAAGTCTTGATCAATCGAATGGATATGAATCAATTAGAATCCAAATTGCCCTTCACAATGACAAGAAGACAATTGTGAATCATATTATCATTTGCTATGACAATCAATAAAATTTAGGGTCAATCCATGAGCAATGTCAATTTGTACCTACCTAGGCCTAACTTCACTCATGATCAATTGTATATTGTCTTATCAAGGGTGAAATCTATGGATGACATCTAAATTCGTACCCTTCATTCTGACAAGAAACAAACCAACAAGACAAACAATGTGGTTCATAGATAAATTTTTCAAAACATTTTGTGATTGACATCAATAAACAAATTTTCGTATTATGACATGATTTTTTACCCATGCAAGTTTACTTTCATTGGTAAATAATTAAGACTTGTCACTCTTATCACTTAAACAAATAATTAAGACTTCAAATCTTAACCTTGGTGTATAGAAACCTGGTTGGGACGGATCTACCCTTTGTTTTTAATAGCCTTGAGGAAATTGATCATCCCCATCAGAAAAACTCAAGAATATCATCCTTGTGTTTGATAAAAAAACGAATAAAAAGACTTGATGGCCATCCGCAACCCATGGACTACTTGTGCAAATCGTACCTTGTCAGGCTATGAAAGCCCCCACCCGCCAACATACCATTTATTTTTTAAATTTTTTTAATATAAATTGTAAAAATTTTAATAACCATATAAATATTTACCAAAATAATTAACATGAATTTAATGGACTTTAAGAAAACATCTTTTGAATAAACTTTCATATATTATTTAACAATTATAATATCTTTAATCAATTTTATTTATTTTCATCTTGAACATTTTTTAAAAATAATTTTATTTTTGATACATAAATAACAATAAGATTGAAAGATTGAAACAAATATATACAATTATGTGTTGTGTAGTTCATGTAGATTTAACATTTTAAAAAATTTAGTTTAAAAATTAATTTTTTTTAAATATAAGGTGGGTGTTGAACCCGCGAGCTAAATGATGTGGTCCTGTGTAGCCCACATATTTTCCTAGCCTTGGCCCACCATAGCCCATGGCTATATAGCCGCCTGGTTACCTTCAGTGCAAATATAATAAAATAACAACCATCTAGAATTGCTGATATATAGGTAGTAAAATATAGCATTATTATGGATGACGGATTACTTGAGCTTTTTAACCATGCCTCGTCGCTTAAATTAATTACCTTCAAAGTTGCAATGCAACTACTGAGGCATGGCAGAATGAAGATCACAATCTTCGCACCTCATTGCCCCATTTATCACACTATTGTTAAAATTAAAGCTGTTCTAAAATGAGTAGACAAATCGTAGAGGCTATTTAGTACAAGGGATTTGGAGGGGAGGGGAGGAAAAAATTTATAGTTTAGAGTTGAAAAAAAGGAGAAGTGGGTTAAAAGTTTTTAATTAGTTTTTCTTACTCTTTTTATCTTAAATTTTTCTCCCTATTAAAATCTTATAATCCCAATCTTCAATCTTTTTTAATTCCAACATATGAAAATTTTTACTCCTCTCCCCTTCCGTCCAAATCCCTCATGCCAAACAACCCTTTAAACTATACCAATGGAATGAAAAATTCAGAGAAGTGCCAAGATCATGGTTAAAAACTAATCAACTGTACAGATTTCGTAACATGCAAGGAGCATTGTTGCAGTCCAGCTAACTACAAAATGATGTTTCATTGGGGTTAATTTACCCACTAGTACTTTCACCCTAAAAAATGCAATGTGCACTTTAGCCAAATCCCTAAAATATTAACTAGTCAACTTACACCGTGGTAGACACCTTTTTATGAGCAAAGTTATCACAGGCATTCTCTCAGGGAACACATATAAATCAAGGAATACGTTTGAAAATTTTTCAGTGTGCACCAGTCAACAGCATCCAAGTAATGACCGGTTCAAAATTATAATAATTTAAAAAATATACTTCCTCTGATCATAAATAATGAGGATAACTGGACACAGACCAGAAACATAGGTTAACAAAAAAAAAATTGTAGAACTGTTTTAACTTTTATGTAATGAAAGGAGGAATGAAACTGGATGAAGTAATTAGACTGTATAAACCAAGAAAAGAATATCGGTAAACTTTAATTACAAATTTATTTTACAAAACTGTAGCAGACAGCTGTTTCCTGCAATTTATCCCAAAAAAAAAAATTGATAATTATGCTAAAATGATAATGGACCAAGGGTGTTATTACAAAGCTTATGATATGAAACCGTCACTTTATAGTCAAGACCTGAGCTGAAGTTCATAAAAGAAATACAATTTCATTGATACAGGCCATTCTTTTTCTGGATGGAAAATTAGTTCATTGATAATAAGATAATGGATTAATCAAAGACAACGAGTCACCTCAATGCAGCGAAAATTTTATCATTAGCTCGTGACTGTGTGCCAGTTACTTTTTAAAATCGACAAATGGAAAAACCCTTCTAAGAATTCATCTGTTAAAACCCTCTACAGAAGACGTTACATGAGAAACTTCGAGGAAAGGTTCAGAGAAAAGGCAGAGAACATTCAGCTTTTGAATGAATGATTAATGGCTTTACAGGCACATCTAGTAGTTAAACTGTAGGTCTAGTGCAAACGAGAATTTATAATAGTATCCCTAGAGCTAAGGAGTAAATAAAATAGTCTGCTAAGAAGCTCGGTTTTTTACAATATACACAACGAGGACAATATTTGCAATTCTATCGGTACTTCCAAACTCTCCTCTGCCCCCAGCACCATCCATCCTTCCCCTGAATTTAAGGGCATGTTCGTGGTGGTGCTGAGTTTTTTATTTTTGATTTCAAAATGTAATTTTGAAAACAAAACGCGTTCAGCTAAAATTGCGTTGAGTTGGTTTTTAACACTATTTCAAAACAGATTTTATTCATATTTGAAAACCACAAAAAAAGGTTTTGAGATTTTAGTTTTATTTTAAAAAATTTATTATGCTTCCCGACGACCATTCTCCTTCCCTCTTCAACCTCTCCCACTCAACCATCGTAACACCAATTCGTCTTTCCAATACCAGCAACCCTATAGTAGTGTTGCTCTTCAAGTAATTAACTTTTTTCTTATTAGAGTTTATAGTATATTGATTTTTTAGATGAATTTGAATTTGGCCTCAAATTCAAAGCATCTTCTGATCAATACCATGTCGCAATTTTGGATAGACGCGTCGAATCGGTATACATCTAAAACAACTGAATCATTGTCGTCTGAGAAACTATTGGCGATCCTCATGACATCAAAGTATTGGAATGCTAAGGTGGTTGGGAATGGAACCCACGGTGGCAGAACCGTATAGTCTTAGAGTGTTTTGCCGTGTTTGTCATCAGTACCCATCAAAGTTGAAACCGATCCCATGAAACCGAAAGACAAGGCCATGAATATACTGAAGAAGGTGATCTTGATTCCCAGTTTGGAAGCAATGGACCCAATCTAATAAAGAGCAAAGTTGTAGAGGATTCATTGTTGCTTCGAAGATTCGAGAAACGGGCTTTAATTATTTAATTTTTTTATTATATTTAATTTTTATTATTTTTATCTTTCGGTGGTAAAATAGTTGACTTGACCTAACTTGATTATTTCTCATTCACAACACCTTTTTAAAATTGAAAACAAAAAAAAAACCTAAAACCCAAAACTAAAAACAAAAACTAATTTCAATTTTTAAAAATTTTGAAACTTAAAACCATTCCGAACGGGGATCTAAACGTTCAATAGTATAAAGGATCAAATCGAGTTGATTTTGATAGTATACAGTTCTTTTTTTTTTTCTTTTTATGTATAGGTAATTCATTTTTTATTAATCTCCAGTTAATTGGTAAATGAAACCTCCATTATCTATACTGTCAGAAAAATACTGTGGGGACACGTTTTGAACCTGTGACCTCAAGGTAGCTAGAAAGTATGTCAATCAGACCCAGCTTCAAGCATAGTTTTGGTGAGATGATCAGCTGTTCGTTGCGCTGTGCAAATTTCAAAAATGCATATTCCAGTCATGACAGACTGAGTTATTCTCAATGTTTGGTCACCATAAAATAACTTCATGGAAGATAGAAGAAATTTAAGTTCTTCAAGGAGGTAATATATCTTCCCCCAACCCTATATACCCATAGTTCTATGAATCACGGCCTAAGTTGCAGCTTCAATGCCACTTCAAGATAGGAGAAGACAAATGAAACTCCTGCTAGACAAGTAACACTCCCTGAGACACTAGAAACATGCACATCCAAGTAGATTGGCATGCCAAAATAAGGAAAATGCAATATAAAATAAAAAATAGATAAATGTAATTTGAAATAAAGCTTCACAATAAATTCTTAATAAAATAAGACAAATGAACAAAAAGTAAATAAGTGTAGTAGCCATGTCAGTCAAGAGCTATTAACAAAAAAGCAAGAGATAAAATCCACTGATCATGCTCAAAATAATTTTTGAAGACGTTAAAGAATAATATGAGAGCCTATCAAATTAGTTTGGTTTCCAGATTGCCAGTTTCTCCAAAACCTGCTGCCCTTTCAACAGCCCCCATTTAATTCTGCATTCTAATCACCTAAAAAACTAACAACTAAATAATATTTCAAAGCATGAATTACTATTTCACCTTATTCTGTGAATTATAGAAGGATAGGCTAGACTCTTAAGGTTCTCTTTCATAGCCTCTAGACTCAAGCTTATAATATGATTCCTTCAGATGAATCAAGTGCTAAGGAGCTTAACTTTTGGCGTCTAACTTAAGTCTGTAGTTCTCATGACATGAGAGGCACAGGAGCTGTTTAACTCCTCAGCCATAGCATCTTAGGCATCAAGGCAAGCCCAAATAGCTACATTTTGGGCCAATAAAGCATGATGTTTTTTTGTTTGAATTGCTCTATGGGACGTGAGTCTAAAAATGGAATGGGCTATGGGATTTTGGTGCAGTGTTTATGGGGACCTTTAGGGGTATCCAACCTTCTTAGCCAGTCCTCCCAAATGTTCCTATTATGCTGCTTCTGTCATGCACCTAATTTGGAAATCACTTTTAACGTCCTATAAAATAACCATTAGACTTCACATACAAATGATTGGTTTCACATTCTTGATCAACTCTGGTCTATGACTCACATGTCTCCCCTGCCATCTTCACCAGAATAGATACCCCTCATCAATCCATGGGGAACCAGAAACTCATCCACTAAGACAGTGAAATAATTCATTCAAGATCAAGGCTGATGTTCGTTCCTTTATTCCTTCACTATTGTCTTTGCTTTCAAAGGTCAGCTTCCCAAACACAGCTCATTCTCAGAAACTCAGTAAGCTGTCTATACCACAGCCTTCCCGAAAAGGTCACCTTCCCAAAATCAACTCATTCATAGAAACTAAGAAGCTCATACTTCTTTTGAAGTCTTTTTCGGAAAATAAGTTTAGCACAACAGCATTAATTAGAGGATCAAGAATCATGATTTTGTATTTATTGAACAGTTTGATAATTGGAAATTCATATATTATAGAGGAAAAACTGGATTTATAGAGCTAATTCTAGGTTACACCATAATCCCTAGAATCAAGCCCATCATTACACGAGATTAGGAGAAAATCGTGCAATAGTGTATCTACCATAATTTCAGGCATGCTAACAGGAAATTACAATAATTGCTTATTACTAATGACAGAAAGTCTAGTTTGGCCCAAGGCCAACTTCAACACTCCCCTAGCGAATAAATGTCTTTCATTCCCATCTTGCCTCTTAATTCCTCAAATTGGTGTCTTGATAGAGCCTTGGTGAAAAGGTCACCCACTTATTGTCTTGATGGAACATGAGTTATCTCAATAATTCCTTCATCCTCCTTTTCTTTGATAAAACATGTTTAGTCCTTTCATGATGAATGGGGTTTCTAACCATTGCAATAGCTGAGTTGCTATCACTCCTTAATCTTATTGGAGTATTTGGTGCATATCCTAGCTCTTTCAATACCCTGATCATCCACATTCCCTCACAAACACCACGAGCTATCGTGCGTAGTTCCGCTTCGACGCTGCTTCTTGACACCACAGATTGTTTCTTGCTTCTCCATGTCACAATATTTCCCCATACTGAGGTACAGTACCCTGAGGTTGATCTTCTGTCTGGTAAGAACCCTGAATGGTCCGCATTTGTATATAACACTATTTCTAGAGGTCCATTTGGCAAAATATAATCCACGACCTGGTGTCATCTTAAGATATTGTAGGATTCTGTAGTCTACATCCATATGCTCCTCCATAGGTTCATCACTAAATCGACTTACCATGCCAACTGCAAAGCTTATGTTTGGGTGTGTGTGAGATAAATATAGAAACTTTCCCACTAGTTTCTTGTACCTTTCAGCATCCACTGGTACTGCCTTCTTTTGTTCCTCTATCTCTATTGTCTCTTCTTTTCTTCCACTGTTATCAAGCTTCATGCCTGATCCCATTAGTGTATCCACTGGTCTGGCTCCCAGCATCCTTGTTTCCTTTAATAGGTCCAACGTGTATTTCCGCTGAGAGACTATGATTCCATCACGATATCGTGCCATCTCATTCCTAGGAAGTATATAAGCCCTCCTAGGTCCTTCACTTCAAATTCTTTTTCTAGAGACTTCTTTAGCTCTGTTATTTCATTCACATCCTCCCCTGTTAGGATTATATCATCTACATATACAATGAGTATACCAACTTTGCCGTTGGAGTCTTTTACGAACAGTGTGTCATCTGCCTGACTTTGTGAGAAACACACTTTCTTAACAGCTCTAGTGAATCTTTCGAACCACGCTCTTGGAGATTGCTTCATAACATATAATGATTTATATACTCTGCATGATACCCCTGGAGTTTTATGCTCAGCTAGTTCTTCCGGAACCTCCATATATACCTCCTCCTCTAGATCTCCATTCAGGAATGCATTCTTTATCTCCCGTTGATGTAGAGGCCAATCCAGATTTGCTGCTAGAGATAGAAGTATTCTAATCGTATTGAGTTTGGCAACTAGAGCAAATGTCTCATGATAGTCAATTTCATGTCTGAGAGTACCCTTTAGCCACCAATCTAGCCTTGTACTTGTTCATTGTCCCATCAGGGTTATATTTCTTGATGAACACCTATTTGCACCCCACGGTCTTCTTACCGGTCAATAGTTGGGTAATTTTCCAAGTTTGGTTCTTGCTAAGAGCCTTTAATTCTTCTGCAATGGCTCCTTTCCAGTTTGAATCTTTGATAGCATCAAGAAAATTGTTAGGCAACTGTTCATCTGCCAAATGAGTAACAAAGCTTTGCATAAAGGGTGACAATCTATCATAAGAAACAAATTTGCTAATCGGATGTTGAGTACATGATCTTACCCCCGTTTCGCAAGCAATAGGCCATCCAAGTTCATCAGTGCTTGGAGTTGAGATGGCCTCATGGAGTGGTTCAGCTCTAGAGGGTCCTTCATTCATCAGGTCTGCTTCAGGCTTATTTTCATCAAATTCATTTATGTTTGCCTCCTCATCTTCGCGTTCTCCATCCTCCTCAGATTCTATCTCCAATCTATCCAGATTTAATGGGGTTGGGTCCATGGTCAAAGGTGTGTCCATTGAAGGTGTTAGGTCATCTGTTAGAGGTATAGTGGGACTGGATGACGCTGTGAGAGGGATAGGATCGTGTGAGGGTGAAGAGAATTTATCAAGAAACACCCATTCTTCCTCATTCTCCCACTGAATGGGTGTTTTGGAATAATAAGGTTGAGATTCATCAAAGGTGACATCCATGACGACAAAGAAACATTTTAAAGTGGGAGAATAACATTTGTAGCCAAATTGGTTGGATGGGTACCCTAGAAAAATACACTTAAGGCCCCCAGGATCCAATTTCCTTCTAGTATCATTGTGGACATAGGTTACACACCCAACGACACGATCAGGGATGAGTCAGGATATGTCTAGGAAAGGATTTGCAGAGGGGTTTTAAATTGAAGTGTGGTGGAAGCAAGGCGATTAATGAGGTAGATGGAGTTAACAATGGCTTCCTCCCCCACAAATAGAATTTACGAACGTTATTTGCGGGCACTATGGCTCTAATTACTTCGAGGATAAGACGGTTTTTCCTTTCAGCCGTTCCATTTTGTTGAGGGGTGTTGACACTAGTTTGATGGATAATCTCATGATGCTGGAGGTAATTTTGAAGATATTAGCTTGTGCATTCCCTTCCATTATCACTTCGAAGGACTTTGATTGATACATTGAATTGGGTTTGAACCATTTTGTGAAAGGTTTTGAAAATGACATTAAAATCAGATTTATCCTTCATAAGGTACACCCAGGTAAAGTGTGTGTGGTCGTCAATTAGAGTAATGAACCACTTAGAGTGAGAGTGTGTGGGAATACAGGCTGCCCCCCATATATAACTGTGTACAAGGGAGAAAGGAAGGGAAAACGCATGGGGATGTGGTTTGTAGCTGTTTTTAACATTCTTGGACAATTTGCAGACTTCACAAGGGGAAAAGGATGTATCTTTATTCGTGGAATTAGGAAACAATCTGAACATATATTTAAAGCTAGGATGGCCTAACCTATAGTGCCACAATAGAACATTTTTATTTGTGAATTGAAGATGCGAATCTGCTGCCGAACGTGAAATATTTGCTGTTGGTTGATGCTCTGCACAGTAAAGCCCCTCTAGAAACTTAGCCATGCCAATCGTCTTGCCCAACTCCAAGTCCTGAAATATGCATTGAGAGGCAGAAAAATTAATATTGCAGTAACTAAATTGAGTAGCTTTACCCACAAAGATCAGATAGCATTGTAAATCTAGTGCATACATTTGTGACCACCATATTGCCAAAAAGGCATACTTCTCCTATCCCATGGACTTTCACATACTTTCCATTAGCAACTCTTATAAACATGAGTTTGTCACACGTCTTAATATTATAAAGAAGCATGGTATTACCAGTCATATGGTCAATGACCCTAGAGTCTACAATAGCGTTACCAGTCACATGTGATCATGATGAACACTAGTTTTGAGAGCTAGAATAGCGTTACCTTTGTAACCAAGATTTTCTGTAGCTACTAACTCCTCTTTAGTGTCGAGTTTAGCTAATAATTTCTTTAGAAATTCTAGCTTTTCTCGGTTCAGCCTCCCTTCAGGTTCAGTTTTGGATTCTAAGGTTGTTGCATTGGCTTTTATCTCAGGCTTCACTCTCCCTTTGTGATTCTGTGGCTTACCATGTAATTTCCAACAAACCTCTTGTGTGCCTAGGTTTTTGATAGTGGTCACACCATTTCTTTTTTCCCTTTGCCATCACTAGAATAGTGTCCTTTTGATGCAAAAGCATGTTGCTCAGTTTTAGAATTCTATGGATTAGGAACAGAGTAATTTCCTGCTTTCTTCTGCCTTAGCTGTGAAGAACACCTCTCTAAGGCTGGGTAATTTTTCTTGACTCATAATCCTTCCCCTTACTTCATCATAGGAAGGTTGCAAGCCAAGGAAAAACTTATAAATCCATTTCTCTTCCTTCAATTATACAACTGTGCATCTGCAATGCAGGTCCATTCTAGTACCTCGTACTCATCCAACGTTAATTTAGTCCAGTATTCAATGATATTCGATGTAACTTGTTTGAGTTGATCCAACCGTGCCTCAACTTCCAGAATAGCTGCTCGGTTTCTGAGAGATGCAAACATGTCACGTGATGCTTCCCATACATCCCAAGCTGACTTAATCAAGGCATTGATTTCAATGGTCATCGAGTTCACCAACCAGGATTGCACCATTGAATCTTCTGCTTCCACGTACAGTACTTTGGGTCGGTTTCTACTAGTTTCTTTGTAGCACCGTTCAAGCACCCAAACTTCCCTTTTCCAGTGACGAAGAGGTGGACGCTCGATGCCCACTATAGATAGTTTTGGCCATTTAGATGATGGATGGTAATGGGCGAGCTTCCAGTATCAGTCGAAGCTTGGAGACACCCGCTCTGGTTGACCAACAGGACTGAAGCATTATTCGCAGACAGAGGTGGGTTGCGTTAGCCTTCATCGTCCAAACCCAAGCCAAATCAAATCATCGTCGCTCTGATACCATGAACAGTTTGATACTTGGAAATTCATATATTATTCCGAGGAAAAACTGGATTTATAGAGCTAATTCTAGGTTACACCATAATCCTTAGAATCAAGCCCATCATTACACGAGATTAGGAGAAAATCATACAACATCGCATCT
The DNA here is from genome assembly GCA_025593235.1 of Vachellia pachyceras. NCBI lineage: Eukaryota > Viridiplantae > Streptophyta > Magnoliopsida > Fabales > Fabaceae > Vachellia > Vachellia pachyceras. The sequence goes on from JANTPZ010138119.1 coordinate 35,498, forward strand.
ATCATAATTTCAGGCATGCTAATAGGAAATTACAATAATTGATGATTACTAATGACAGAAAGTCTAGTTGGGCCCAATGCCCATAACCTAACTTCAACATTTATAGACAATAACTATCAACTTTCAAAGAAGCACATGTTAAGTAGTACGATCTTATGACTCATCCTTTTGGAGAAATGTTCCCACAATATAAAATATGTTGATATATATTTCACAAAGACATTTCCAGTGAACAATGATAGACATTTTCTATTCAATAAAATTTTGTAATCCATTAAGTGAATACTTGGATTGATGACACATAATACCATAGAATCAGCATATCACATGTTTCTCATGAAGCTCAATCCTTTGCCAACTTATTCATCTAGCATGGCAAATTATTTTTCCACAATAAAAAAGGGGGCGCAGGTTCTGCATCCAGCAAAATTCTTAAAAATTCCCAATAATTGAGCATGTTTAGTAGCAGGGAGAGAATAGATTGAGAGGGTTAGAGAGAAAAAAATTCATTATGTAATTTCTGTATGCTCTTGTTATTATCACTAAATAGTACTTGCCTTTTCTATTGTTTTTCTTTTAAAAAGTAGTAGAAGCATCATTTTCATCCTTTTTATTCACGTTTTCATTCCTTTGTGTCAAAAGTACAGGGGGAATTAACAAAATCTTGCAATAGCACTTTCAAATTTTGCAACCGAAGAATTGATTAAAAAATGTAGCCATTCACCACGTCAAAACATAGATCACTCTTTCCTAATCCATTTTGTGCAAGTTTTGCACAACCCTTTCACAGATTATAGGTTCTGCCAAAATTCTCAATTGCTGTTGCCAAAGTTCAAGGGACAAAGATTATAACAAAAACTCTAAAATACAGGAGAGTCTTTCAGTGTCTGAATTTCATGCATGAAAGTAAAATGGTTAATGTCAGGTGCCTAGTCCAGTAGTTTTATGATTAGCTTCTTACAGTTCCTAATCAATTTTCTCTTTTAATACTTGCACAGCTATGAGGACACAAATCAACCTAACCAAAAACGAAATTGCAATAGTAGGAAAAACCCAAAACTAAAGAGCAATTTAGTGCCCTAGAAAGCCTTCCATGTTTTCGTTTGAACAAAAGAAGTGTTTAATTCAACTAGATAATTCACAGTAATTTAGTCCAAACAAAGGTTTGTTTAGAAGGGAGCAGAGAGCTTCAACATTGAGATAACTCATTCCATCGAAGAATCAACAAATCAGAAAAATTCACATCAGCTATCAAACAATATCCTAATCACCAAATAAAATTGGAAATCATGGGTTAACTTGAAAATTAAAGGAATTACATTCATAAAAACAGTTCCCTTCACTAGAGCAGAAAGGTCAGTGCTAAGCACACTTACACAGAATTAGACGCTAATTCAGAGAAGAAGAATGAATCAACTTTGAAAGTTATGAACAATGTATATCACATTGAATGCCATAAAAATGCATGACGTCCGCTTCAGTTATAGAATCGGTCTGGTGCTGTACGGTAAGGTAATATTATCACGACTGTAGAATTCTAAGTTCAGCAAAAGTAGCATAGTAATACAAGCCATGACAACCTTCAGAGAAGATAATGCGTAAGATTCAGCTTTAAAACTTACTTAGATTAGATTTAGAAAGAAAAACTAGGGAACAAAACACAAGCATGGATATCAGACAACTGTAAACATATGACAAATTATTGTGCGATGATTCCTTAGAAAATCCGCAGTTTAGTTGAATTGCATTGACTAAACATTGGCAGTTTGGTACACAAAGTTCAAAATTGACTAATCGTACAACAAACAATCCTCACAAACATACCCATCCTCCAATCTGGCAAGATGAGTGAAAAAAGGAGCATGATCCATCAAGGCAAAGACGATAGCCTTCCTTCGAACACAAAACCCCGATAGAGCCCATCGCCATTTCCAGGCATCTTATTGATCCATCGCCAATCCCCCACAGCACCACACCGATCCCACAAGGCCAACTTCCCCAACCTCTTGGCCGAAAAACAAACCCTATCTCCGTCACCAAACACTTTGAACTTGCTTGATTCCTGAAAACACTTAAACATATCCACTGGCATTCGCCCGGCCTCGTCCCAGTCCAACGTGTCCAAATCCAGCCTCAAAATCAAAATTGTTGAGCAAGGTGAGTTCAATGAGAAGG
>JANTPZ010138126.1:0-17627 GCA_025593235.1 Vachellia pachyceras
GCTGAGTTAATCACTTTTCCTTAGTTCGGGTGAGAAGTAGTTGAAAGTGATTTATATTTTGGATAGAATGAAGCATACCTGACATTGTCTCTTGCATGCATATATGCATGTAAAATCAACAACCACAAAAGAGAGGAGAGGGTAGTAATCCTTAAAATGACAGTTTTAGTTTATTTATCATTAAAAGGCAAAATAGAGGATTTTTATCTTAATTAGATTCATGAAGCGAGGGTTATGAATGAAGAAAGTGGGAGTTCCAGTCCTCTATACAATATCAGCAACAAATATGGTTTACAAGCTCCAAATCGTATGCAGCTGAACCAGTCACAACCTCAGTATACTGAATCACCAGCAAAAGCTATGGAACTGAGGTATATTGCTTCAAACTGATCCTACAGATACACAGTTTGAATATTTGTTTGTGTATTGTGTTGTTCATTCTTAAAAATTAGGAAAAATTAATCTGTAAATCCATATAATTTTACCTGGTTTTTAATCAGGTTCCTGTGGTTATGTTTTTTTAAACCAAATCCTATAGTTTTAACTGTTTTGAATCAGGTCTCTGTAGTCTTTTTATTGTTATTAGGTCCTTACATTTACAACTGAGTTTTAATCAGATTCTTACAGTCATGCAACTTATAAAAAGCCTGATTAAAAACATGTGAAACTATAAAGACCAGGTAAAAACTAAATGAATTTGATTGAAAACATGTGAAACTATCAAGACTTTGACAAAAAAAGAGGGAAAAAACTCCAGGAATCTAAGTGAAAATCAGTTGAAATTAAATTATAAGGACTTTTAGATTAATTATTACAGGAAATTATTACTATACACCAAAAAATTCTGTGACAGACTACTGCTGCCCTAGCAGTAACCCTTTGACAGCCTAGAATTGTGAGAGAGACAGCATGCTGCCAACAGGTTTCCTGTAGAAAGAAAAAGTTTTCAGTGAGGAAGATATTTGAGTTCAACAAGTTAGAACCAGAACAGCATCAAGTCTTACATGGTACGAGATGTTTCAAAGTTGATCATTTCTATAAGGATCAGAAAAATATATAAATATTGGATGTCGTTGTAAATTTATACATATAAGAACTATAATAACAAGCTAGTGCAGCTTATTTATCAGATACTTATGTACAAGTTTTAATTTTGTTATGAAGCTATCAAATATGTCTCGCGTTGTGATCAAATGGAAGGAATTTGGACAAATAGTTTACCTTCGTTGAAATAACCATCAAAAGGGAAGTGATCTCGCATGGTCCTTATTTGATTTTGACTTTCTCAATCTTTGAAGAAGAGTTCAAGCCAGGAGGGGGGGGGGCTGGTAAAAGTTTATGTTTTTGTAAAATAAATTTAAAAATAATCTTTATTTAGTTCAAAATTTTATAAAAAAGTAATATGCTGTGTTGATATATTTAAATTTTATTATATTGAGATTATTATTTAGTGATTTTTAAATTTTATGATATTTCTATACGTCTTCATTTTAAAAAATAATTTATTATTTATTTGAAGATTTTATATTAGATCTGCAGATCTTTATGTTTGAGCACACAAAATTTGATATTTTTCAATTTTAAATTTATTTTTCAATAAAAATTAAGTAATTCATTAATTAGGGATTAATAGTAATTAGAGGTTAGAAACACTTTAGCCCAGATTAATGGGCTAAGCCTCAAAGGGCTAATAAAGATGTGCAATTTTCTTATGAGATGTACGTTGTTAAGCCCCAACCTTACTATCAAGGCTCAGGGCTTGCCCGTAAACCTTAATTAGATTTTTGTTATAAAGAACCTTGATTTTTTTTATTTTTTGACTTACAAACTAGAATGAGGTTCACCTCAAATATCATATGATAATAATCTACGGTACAAGATTTCACCTCAATATTTCTGCACATCATATGGCACAAACAAGCATGCAGAATTAAATACATAAGAATGAAGTAAAAAGTGTTTCTACCTGTATCCCGTTATTTACATTTACCTTTTTCAGTATTCCCTTTTCCGGTCCTCCTCGGGGTTCTCAAGCATATGTCAAATCTTAAAACATATACGTATAATATTATGTTAATTATAGGCTTATCCAACTTTGTTTATGTAATATCCCAAATTTTGTAAATGGAAATAAAGGCCAAACTGATGAATTACGAAGTGATTTAAGGCCCCATAGATAAGAAAAATAGAAAGGAAAATGCTTATAGACAAGAAAGGATGATCGACTAAGTCCATAGTCTTGAGAATTCTAAGAAAAATGACCAGAGGGCAAAATGGTCGTTTGGCACAAATGACAAGGGTAAAATGGTCATTTTGATTAAAAAGGCCCAGGGCACAAAATGTCATCAAATAATAAGGACATTTTAGTAATTTCATCAAAAGTCAACAAAAATTCAAAGTTGACAAGAAGTCAAAGTCAACCAAAAAGTCAAAGTTGACCAAAAATGTCAAAGTCAACCAAGGGTAAGGTTGGAATTAAGAAAGAGTAGAAAAAGTGATGGCATTTTGGTAATTATGGCAAAAGTAGAAAAGGTAGTGGCATTTTGGTAATTATGAGGAAAGTAAGACAAGTAATGGCATTTTCGTAATTAAAGGATTTTGGAGTTAAGGACGACTGAGAACTAATTATTTGAGGTAGAAGGAGTTCTCAAACGCAGGAGACCCAAATTGAGAAAAGTTTAGTTGGGTCCTAAAATATTTAATAAAATTATTACCCAGTATCCGGTGTAGGCAGATTCGAAGTATGGAGATCAACAGTGTCGGAAAGCCTCGAAAAAGGATTTTCTTAGAAAATTAATTACGGAAAATCCGGGAAGAATTTTGAGGAACGGAAAAGGGCAAGAGTATCAGAGGAAAATATAGAAATTTTCCATGCCCTTAAGTCAAATTGATCGCCAGAGGCACGTTTTACAGTGTTGTACGCAAATCGAGGAACCCTGACGAGTTACGAGGAAACCCCGAAGATGCTATGGGCTATGACATGACGCCACCTAGGCAAGGAGGCCTAGGGAATGGCGCCATGTGTGACACCTCCTATTTTCCCTTATTTTCTCATTTGTGATCACTTAGGAATCACTTTTAGGCTTTGGATATCAAGGTTTGACCCAAAATTGTGAACTAAATTTTTCAAAAACGTTTGACTAAAAATGCTGGTACTGTTCATAGGTCTTTTTTCAGATTTCTGGCCCAAATTTGAAAAATCATAATTAATTCTAGAGAATTCGAAACTGAGTGATTCCAATTTTTAAATTTTTCTTATTAAGTGAACTATAGGGCAAAAATACTCATTGATTCCAATTCTTGCCCATTTGATTCAGTTTATTCAAAAATCACATACTGTCCGAACTAGTACCTTTCAGTTTTCCAGATTTTACCTCAAATTTTGGAAAACCATATCTCTCAAAATACACATCCAAATTTTGCAAAATTTATATCATTTTAAATCTTAGGATGTGTAGTTTCTAACTGAAAAGTTTCAGCCCATTTAGAGCTCGTTTGCTACTTTTTCCTGCCATGTGAAACAGACTCATTTTTCAAGGCCTTTGGAACCCTTCAACTTTGAAAACCAATTTTTGTTAAAATTCCCCAAACCTCTTTTTGGTTCCTTAACACCTCTTAAACATGCATGACTATTACCTTACCATTCCTTGTTGGTTTTAGTCCATTTTTAGGCATGCATAATCACACATTCACATGGTACCTTGTGTAGAGGTTTAGAGTTACAACCACAACCACCAAAAACTTCAAGAGAGCTAACAACTCAAATATTTACACAAAAGCAAGCAAGCATAAACAACTTCTTCATGCATCAATAATCTTTTCCTTACTCTTGCTTGAGCTTGCACCTTCATGGTTAGTGGGTGGGGAATGAGATTTGGGAATCCCAATAGCAAAACTACATAATCAAGACATTGTGAATGTGCGTACATAATTTTATGGCATGTGTATGAACATTTAAACATGTGACACATAAACTTCACTTGAATATGCATATGGCCATAGCACAAAAGTCACATTTCATACAAAAAATCATGCACTTTACTCATCATAAAAGTTCATGTAACATTCACAAATTATTTTCATAAACATAAAAGGAGATTAGTAGTTTTGCTACCTCAAGATCCTAGCTTTTCCTTTTTCACTTTATAGCTCTCTTGAATAACCTTTCCAATATGCTCTTGGAGGTCTCAAATCCCTAGCAATCATGGTATAATACTCATATAAACATACAACCACCAAGGTGCCATAAAACTTGTAAAAACCCAATAAACCCCCTTTTGGCTTTCTAAGTGTCCTACAAGTTCAAGACTTGATTTTTATAGCCCTTTAAGCTTCTAAAATCCATCTCTTGGCTTTACCCTACACAAAACATCATTTTGAAGCCAATGGAACCATCATAATGCTCAAAAACACATCCTTTATATTTCTTCTTTAGCTTGGACGAAAATAGCAAAAATAAGGAAAGGAAGGGTTTTTCAACTTTGCTCATGTGTTTCCTTGCTTCCAAAACCCTTTTTTTTTTTAACTTTGATCCACTCAAAAAATCCCCTCTTAGATCACTCAAAATTTGGGCAGCACCTCCCCATAAACATGAGCTTCCCATATTTTTTACAATAACACAAAACATCCAACAACCAACAACAAGCTATCTTTTACCCCTCAAGGAAGAGCTTGCAACCATATACCACTTTTAAAGCCTTCGCCTTTCCATTTTTAACTCTTGAAGTCCTAGCCATCCTCTTCTAAAAGAGAGGCTCATCCAAGGAACAACTCAAGAGAAGGTAGTATTGGTTACAAGACTCAAGAAGAGAGGGATTTGGTTGCAAGAGTACATTACCTTGTGTTTGGAAGCTTGAAGCTCTTTTTTCTCGCTTGAGAGAGACTTGGTTTCTAGAGAGAAGGGAGAGCAAAGTATGAATAAGGGGAGAGAGAGAAGAGATGGTGTGAAAAATGAGAGAAAGAGAGAGGGAGAGCTTAATTAAACTTGTTCTTGAAAAATTGTGTGGTTGTGAGAGGAACTTGGTGACCAAGTTTTAAAATACTTGATCCTCATTGTACCACTTGTCCTCTTGGCACCCTTTTACTTTCCCTCCATGTCTGGTTGGCTGATGGGGCCCTGGCCCGGTCAGTTACTTGATCCGGTGGAACGCATTTCCGTAAAGTACCCTTTACGTGGGTAACTACTTTTTTTTACTTTCCCGGAGACTTTATCTTTCGTGTGGCACCATACCATAGGCCTCCTTGCCTAGGTGGCATCATATCCTAGTCAATAGTATTTCCGAGTTTCCTTCGTAACTTGTCAGGATTCCTCGATTTGCGTGCAACACCGCAAAACGGGCTTCCGGCGGTCAATTTGACTTAAGGACATGGAAAAATTATATATTTTTCCCTGATTCTCAAGCTCTTTTCCGTTCCTCAAAATTCTTTCTGGATTTTCTGTAATTAATTTTCTAAGAAAATACTTTTTTGGTCTTTTTGGGCACTGTTGTTCTCCGTACCGAATACCTGGTAATAATTTTATTAATTACTTTATAACCCAACTAAACTTTTCTTAGTTCGGGTCTTCAGCATTTGAGGACTCCTGCTACCTCAAATAATTATTTCTCAGTCTTTTAGCCCTCTGAAAATCCTTAATTATGGAAATGCCACTACTTGGCTCATTTTCCTCGTAATTACCAAAATGCCGTTACTTTTTCTACTCATTTTCCTCAAAAATCCTTGACGATGGAAACAGTGTCATCGAGCGTGTAGGCTATGGAGAGAATAAGGTCTGTGGAGAGAGAGTTGGAGGAGGAGGAATAAGGGGAAGTGGGAGGAGAAATCGATGAGTCGAGAGTGAAGAAGGCGAAGTTTCGAAGTGATGAGGGACCGCTTACCTTTGAAGTGAATAATGGTGGGGATTTCGCCGAGAAGAGAGGAAAGAAGATGATCGGAGGGAGTGATTGGATCGGAGGTGTCGGTTATTTTCATGGTGTGAGGATGTTGTTGCAGGGGAAGCGCAAGGCTACGAGAGAGGGCCAAAAAGAAAGAAGAGAGAGAGAGAGATGGACGCAGTTATAAATTGGAGGCATTGTTGATACGTACTGAAATCTATGGCTGTTAATTCCCACCAACATACATATGATAAACTATATCTTACATTTTTTTAGTGGAAACTAAATCTTATATTTAATTATAAGACCAGGAAAGTATAATATATTCCTATAGGTAATTCTATGAGTGCTGCTTGATCATGATTTTTCCATAATCTCTTGGCGCATGCTTTTAATTACATGTCCTAATGTGTACTACAGGATATACTTAGCCATTTGACAGAATTTTTGCAATAAAACCAGATGAAGACATTGATAATACTCAATCATTAAGCTCTTGGTCCCCTTATCTGTTTTCGCATCACCCCCTGTATTTCCGATGACAATGAAGTCAGATCCCTCCAAAGGTACTTGTGCCTTTTCCCCTGTTCATTAACACACACACACACACATATCCTTATTAATTGCATATATTACTGTATTAAAGTTGATTCTCTTATGACTTCAACTCTGACAATTAGCTCTGCTTTGTTTGTAGCCACACTCCTTTTTTGGATGATCTAGTGCCAAATGTTTCATCATTTGAACGTGGCTTACAAATCAGTTCAAATGAAGCTCCAGAATGTGAAGGTTGCAAGCGTTGGAAATGCAAAACCTCACTCTGTTTGCAGCTGTAAGTTCATGTACTTCCATTTTTTTCTGAATTAAGGTTCAAATTTATCCTGTAACTTTAAAGTAACATTAGTCTAAAAGTATTTTGAGGTTTAGGATCATCTCAAAAGTTTAAAATAGATAATTAGTCATACTATATTAAAAAATTGATTGTGTTTATTTGGATGATTTTACTTGTGACTCTCTGTATCCATTTTGTGGTAACAGTTTCCATTTGAGCTTCATTCTGGTAGTAGCTCAAGCTACTGTTTTTTCCCTGGGGTGGGGGAGTTGTTATGCGTATCGATGATTTATCCTGTCACTTGTTACAAAACATGGAAAAGCTTGATTTGCGATACAGGCTTTTCATATGGATCATATCAACTTACTTGAGGAAATGTTGAGCAAGGAAAATAATTATGACAATTTAGGTTTGACAAACAATAATTCAAGAGCTATACGCGTTGATGTAGCAAAAATTGAAGAAAGAAATCAAAACAGCAATTACGGTTCAGGTTTCGACACTCGCATTTTAAAAACGACAAAATAATAATGTGCCTAAAAATGATATTTTTGCATGTCATATGTCATTCCTAAATTTAATTGTATAATAGAAGTATATCAATTATTCAAACAAAAAAATTGATGTTGAATATTGAAATTTTTATGGTAAAAGATAAAGTGATTTTGAAAAAAAAAAACCAAATTTGTAATTTTAGCCTTGATTAGTTACACATGTACTTCATTTTTTTATAACTGACTCTTCCTATACCCCTTATTGGTATCTTATGTATCAGTCATTGTAAGCACTTTGCTATGCAAGCCTTCTGCTTGGGAACTGGCTCTAATAAAAACTGCTCAAACAAGCCAACTCATGGACACATGGTGCTTCAATCTCGTTGGGATGCTGTGTCTCCTAACCCTCGTGCATGTACTCCCAAAGTCATCAGAATGTTGATTCTTTGCTTGAATATAGGGTTAGAATTAAATTCAGCAATTCTCATAATAACTGAAATCAAAATCACTTGTGACATTTTTACTTATCCTTCTTTGAGCAGCTTAACCTAAACAATACTCCAGCTTCAACCGAACACAAAAGAGGATGTAGCTGCAAGAAATCTGGGTGCCAAAAGAAATATTGTGAATGTTACCAGGTTTTACATCTTGTATCACATACAAATGCTTCTAGATTCTATTATAGTATGAGCTACTGATTGTGGTTTCCTGTTAGAAGAATGGAGCTAGTTGTTCCCTTAAATGTAGATGTAAAGTGTTAGACTGGCTGTCACCCAAGAGGGGGGTGAATTGGGTGTCATAAAACTTTTCGTTAAATCAAAGACTAAACAAAAACCAAGTTATTGAAAGAAAGAGCAGAGCAGAGAAGATAAATACGGTGATTTATCCTGGTTCGGTCCTCCTGACCTACGTCCAGTCCTCAGAGCTCCTCTGAGATTTTCCAATCCACTAACAACAATAACATTAGGCTTCTCAAGCCTTTACAAAGGGAATCACACTCCCCCTCATGATTTGCACTATAACAGAGATCAACATGCTCTGCTTTCTCAACTCAAACTCAGCCCAACAAGCTCAAGATCCCAATCTTGAGTTTCTCATGGAAATACAATAAGTTTGGATGAACTGATATACTCTCTCAAAGAGTGAATAGATAAATATTGAAGCTCTCAGAGAAGTATAATATCATAGTCCTAATGTGGTGGAATTTCCACGAATCCACACTTTCTGTTTTGAGCTTAGTGACTCCATATACTTCATCTCTCTCTCTTTTTCTGTTCATTACTTCCTCATATTTATAGATGTTGGCAGATTATATCCGTTGGAGAGGAGCGTTATATTTTCTGTTTGGCTTCGGCTCTTATGCTCTGTTTTTCAAACTTGGTCTGCTCTGACAAATTTGATTGTTGAAAGAGAAAGAATAACCGTTAGAGTCTTGACAGGAAGCAAGCATTTGTTGAGGAAGATTAATTCGTCGGAAGGTGCTTTGCTTCTGTCGCTCTTCTGCTTCACTGTCCTGTGATATGCATTAATGGGTCTGGCATGCTATATGTCCGTTGTCTATGAATTTGTCCGTTGAGAGCCCATGCTGGAGAAGTATTCAGAGATGCCTATTCCTTGTTAATAGTCTAAGCATAAAGCATTTATGAGAGCAGTTGATATTCAAAAACCCGTTACACAAATAAGGAAAGATTCGATAAGAGAGTAGGTGTGTAGCGTAGGTGAAGTGTGTCAGACACAAAGTTGTCAGAGAGAGAGAGACAATGCTCGAGCATAAAGTTTTAATGCTCGAGTGTTTGATCAAAATATTTCAAAGAAAAGTTTAATGCTTTGATGCAATACTCGAGTGTTATGTGAAAGTGTTTTGAAAAGAATCAAATACTCGAGTGATAAATTTCAGTGCTTGAGTGTTGATAATACTTTCTAGAAATACTTGAGTATTATGTGCAAGTGATGAAAAATAATTTTGATGAATCATAATACTCAAGTGATGAGATAATGATACTCGAGTGCTAGTAATGCTGGAAGTGAATACTGGAAGTGTTGAGATAGAGTATTGATTAACAGTGAAAATTTTCAGCCTGATGCAACGGCAGTCTTACTATGTTAACTTCAGGAAATGCGAATTCGGGCAATCCAGGGTTTCCTTTTTAGGCCACCGGGTATCAGTAGAAGGAGTAGAAACAGATTTTGAGAAGGTAGCGGCGGTACATGAATGGCCAATTCCTACTAACATTACAGAGCTCCGAGCCTTCCTCGGCCTAGCTGGTATTACCGACATTTTGTCAGAAATTACGGTATCATTGCTCGACCTTTAACTGATTTAACTAAGAAAAATGCCTTCAAATGGTCCTCGGTAGCTCAGAAAGCCTTCGAACGGCTTAAGTTGGCCTTGACCTCTGTACCCATTCTTAAATTACCTGATTTTAATTCCAAATTCATGGTTGAATGTGACGCCTCTATGGAAGGGATTGGTGCTATTTTGTTGCAACAGGATCACCCTCTTGCTTTTTATAGCAAGGGTTTTTCATTTTCCAACCGATACAAGTCTGCTTATGATCGTGAATTATTGGCCTTGGTCTTAGCTTTGCAAAAATGGCGTCATTACTTATTGGGAAGGCACTTCATCGTTAGAACTAATCATCACAGCCTGAAACATCTTATGGATCAAGGGACTCTCACTAACACCCAGCAACGCCTTCTTCTCAAGTTGTTACCCTTCCATTTCAGCATTGTGTACAAACCTGGGAAGGAGAATGTTGGGGCAGATGCTCTTTCTCGAAGCCCACAACATGCAGATTTCTTTCATTTAGTAATGCCACTTCCTATGGATTTCTTAAGTCTTGAAGAAGCATTGCAGTAAGACGCGTTGACTGGTCCTATTATGGCTAGCTTAAGAGAGAACCCTCACTCTCTTCCAAACTATCACTTGTCATATCGTAAGCTCTTTTTTCAAGGGCGCCTTGTTATACCTAGGAGCTCACCCATCCGAGCCAAGCTTATTGAAGAAACACACTTGACTCCATTGGGGGGACATGGCGGGTTCCTAAAAACGTTTAAAAGCTTATCGGGAACGTTCTACTGGCCTCAAATGAAGTCAGATATCAAGACTTTCATTCAACAGTGTTATGCTTGCCAACAAAATAAATATGAAACCCTTTCTCCAGCGGGGTTGTTGCAGCCAATTCCCGTTCCAAAACGAGTGTGGGAGGATATTTCATTGGATTTCATTGTTGGGCTCCCCAAATCTGCAGCCTATGACACTATCCTAGTGGTAGTAGATAGATTGAGCAAATATTGCCACTTTGTTCCTTTGTGTCATCCATGCACGGCAAAATCAGTCGTGGAACATTTTTGCACGGAGATTGTTCGCTTACATGTTATGCCGCGTTCTATAATATCAGATAGGGATCCTCTTTTCCTAAGCTCCTTCTGGCAAGAACTGTTCAAGCTAGGCAAGACTCGTTTACAGATGAGTACCTCCTATCATCCCCAAACGGACGGTCAAACGGAGGTTGTCAACCGATCGCTGGAAACATACCTACCATGCTTTGCTCATGAACGACCTCATACTTGGAGCAAATTTTTATGTTGGGGCGAATATTCCTTCAACACTGACTATCATACATCGGCCAATACCACTCCATTTAAAATTGTATATGGACGGGATCCCCTTCCTCTTCACCCTTTTGTTCGAGGAGAAACGTAGATTGCAGAGCTGGCAAAGTAATTGGAAACGCGAGATGATATGCTACGCCTTTTGAAGGACAACCTTAAAAAAGCTCAGGATTGTATGAAATCTTATACAAACCAACATCACCGGGAGCTCAATTTTGAAGTGGGGGATGCTGTTTTCCTCCGCATCCAACCTTTTAGGCAAAGATCTTTATCGCGCTGCAACTACACTAAATTATCGCCAAGATTTTTTTGTCCTTATACTGTCTAAAGGAAGATTGGACCTGTTGCTTATGAACTGGACCTGCCCCAGGGTGCCAAAATCCATCCGATATTCCATGTTTCCTTACTGCGCCCTGCACATGGTATTATTCCATCTAACCCTCCAGCATCACTCCCCATTTCAGAAGAGTTTGAGCTGCTATTGGAACCTGATCAGGTGCTATCCCATCATTGGAATAGACCCCATCTAGAACTCTTAATTCAGTGGAAGAATAGACCAACAGAAGAATCAAGCTGGGAAGAATATGACCTCATCCGACAACAATATCCAGATTTTTGCCTTGAGGACAAGTCGGTTTTCCAAGGGGGGAGTAATGATAGATATCACATAACCTACCAGAGAAGAGCTAAGCGGTTGAACTAGTCAAGGCAGTCACTAACATTTGAATTAGTCAAGGCAGTTGTTTTATTTTAAATTATTATATCAGTCTGTTAGCACAAAATAAGGCTATTAGTTGGCCACTAGTTTGTTACTTCCATAGATTTAGGTTGAGTTAGTTGTATTGAGTTGCTTATAAATATTTTAACCCTCTCAAGGTTGGGATATCGAATAATAATCCAGTATTTCCATTCAGAGATTTCTATTGGGCTCTTATTTCACATTGACAGCGAGATTCTTACTGTTATAAGTGAGTAGGAGAGATTTACCAGGTACCAGCGCCATAACAGGACATTTGATCAAGTTATCAATCTATTTTCTCCTAGCAGGCAGTGGTAGTCAGTATTGATCCTAGCAGAGTTTATGTAAAGAATCCCGATGATGTACAATTCAAGACTATAAAGGTGTCAAGTCTAGGTAATGATATGTTTTTCCTTCTCTTGCCTTTACATTTCTTAGAGGATTGCCTAGTCTAAGGTTATAGGAATCTATTATGAAATTGGTAGATTAATCAATCCACTAAAAGTAATGCAAATTCATGGTCATCTAAGTCTGATCTTGAAGAATTAGCCCTCATGATTATCCAAGAATAATTCCCAATGTACTTCGCTAAATTCGATTATGATTTTCACCTTTTCCGTTGATGAAATGATTATTCGTTGTATCTTTGTATGATATGGCTAGTCATTGGCATTAATTATCTCTCTTAGAAGCAACTGTTAGTTCTAACAACTTCAGTTGTGTATGTTTTCTTGAAAAATTCCCCCTTTTAGTGGGAATTCTTATGCTAAAAATAGCATTACAGAAGCTTAGTGGCCAAGTCGCATGAAAAAAATCATTACAGAGATGTTTTGGAATGTAATGAATTGAATGAGATCATTTAATTTTTGTATAATGATGTTTTTTCATTCTTTGTTTATTTGAAAAATAAATTTCAGGTCGAGAAGAATATGCTTGGTACCACTGTACAGTAAGCCCGATTTTCTCCTCTCTTTGCTTATGAAACACATTTTGCTGGATGAGATTCTTGACTAATTTTCTTCTTCTGTTGAACATTTCCCCATTTGTTAATTGTTCCCTCCCACCTAGTGAGAAATTGAATGACCACAAGAGACTACCAAACTAAATGCAAGATCTATTCTTAGTGATTTTTGTATTAGAGAATTAGGAACACACGATGTATGGTAAGGGTATTGCAATCTATCATGATTTAGTTTTAGTTATGTACATTGTAGATTTTGACCAAGTCAAACTGATAATGGTATCTTCCGTGTCCATTATTAGAAATGTTACAAGCATTTTCACCATGAAGTTGTTCTTGCCTGAAAGGCATGGTTATCAATATTGGTATTATCCTCCTCATCAGATAGCTTGATATAAAGTATAAGTATAGCTGTCACAATTTATTTCTTAGTTGTGTAGATTTTACAGTTCAACCAGTTCAAATGATATTCAAGGGACTTCTGTGATTACAATGCTACCAGAAATGATGCCATTAAAGATAAACTAAATTTTGCATCTGGTCTGCCAATAACTTTGTTCAATTGATCATACTTATACAGGGAGAAACATATAATCCCTATGTTTCTCTTAAATGATCTCCTTTTTTTTTATTACAAAGTTGTGCAAGTTAAAGATGCTGATTTGTCAGGAAGTACCAAGAATTCAGGATGAAAGCACTTTACTGCTTGCTTTCTGAGGTGATTTTTCCCCTTTCCGAGGTTAACGGGGCCGAGGAGGATGACCAATTGGGGCTTATGAGCTTGCAAAAGTAGTTGAAGAGCTTATTGCTGGAGAAATGCTACTTAACTGCATTGACTGTGATGGTAATGTAAAATTTTTGGTCAGACTGATTTTAAAAGTTATGTATTTTAATCATGAGCTACTAGTTCATCACTAGTAGCAGTGGTAATATATAATTGTTTCTCATGTTTTTGTCCAGTTCTTCAATTTTTTTTAAACGAGGACCATGCTTACTTCAGTCTCTCCGAGAAAAGATGTTATAAGAATATCTGGTTTCTTAAACGAGTTTGAGGCAGAATTTTACATCAATAGCACTTCTTGAATATCTAATTATATCTATTCTAACTTTCTATTTTCCACTATGGAATTTTCAGGTCAAGGGAAAGGATTTGATACAGATTTAGTGAAGTTGATTTCAGATGCTGCAAGTATCCCTGTGATTGCCAGTCGTGGTGCTGGTGCTGTTGATCACTTTTCTGAAGTGTTTGCCAAAACAAATGCATCTGCCGCACTTGCTGCTGGCATTTTTCATAGAAAAGAGGGAGCATTCATCTTATCAGCTTCTTTCTAATGCTTATGGGAATTATTATCATTATGCACATTGCTAATAAACTCAATTTAATTCTACATTGAGAGATTAACTTGATAAATCATCTAAAATTGGTAAATTTTAGCTTCAAACGGTCAAAAGATTAATCTTGAAGCAATCTATTTGAATAAGTACTAAAGGTAGTAATTATGTTTTTTGTTTAAAATATTTGCAAGTATTCTGAAACCACCTGTGGCTGGAAATTCATTGAATTGGTGTTTTTTTATCTTTCAGGTGCCTATTCAGTTCGTAAAGGAGCACTGAAGGAAAATATTGAAGTTCGAATCTGATATGCTGCTTGCTGAGGTTGATATGTATTTTGCAGGGGCAAGTAGATTAGTCAATTAGAATGTTTCAAGGTGAAGCTGCTCATTATCAGAAAAAAAGTCAACACATTTTGTAGGTAATAACAAGTTTCAATCTTCCTTGTAAATTTAGTGTATTACTTTCAAAGTAACTTATAGATCATGTTTTTAATTGGATGTATTGTTTCTTAATTTGGAGCCACCTTGGAGATCAATTTGGTCATGTGATGTTGTTTGTCTATTGTGATGGGACTGAAAAATCACTACATTTTGTATCTTTAGTTTAAAATAAATGGATTGTGTTTAGGCTTTTTTTTAATGGGATCAAACCCTAATCTTGGTGCTAGGCTTTGACGATGTTAATATTCTTTATGCCTGTGCAGATTTCCTTGTGCATTATTCAATGAAAATTAACCCCTTTTTCCTTGGTTTGGTTACATGAAGGGAAGTTATTGCAAAACTTGGGAAAACAAAACATCCTGAAGATCATATGGCAAACTAAGGATCAAAACCCATGGTTTGAAATTTGAAATATCAAAAATCAAAATGTGGGAAAATATTAGGAACTAAAAACTGTACTAATCCAAAGAATTATTAGCCTTATCGAGTATCATCTTACTTTAGTACCGATGTTAGGATATGCTCTTTTATGATATTTAACTATTTTATCAATTAATTTAAATGCAATTACTATTATTAGCTTCACAATGGGTGAGAATTCGTCATCTGTCACAACCAAGAGCACACAAATGAACAATTCTGATTTGAGTTGATTAAAGTTGTTGTCTCTCATACTTTGTGATGATATTTAATTACTTTCAAACGGTGCAGCTTTTCACTTGTATTGATATTGAGAAAATAAATCCATATGCTGAACTATTTTGAGCTGTTTTTACCTCATCTGAAAAAACGCTGCATGCTATCTTTAGTAGTAATGTGTTCCATGGGACTTTCAGTAGCTTTTTACTTACCTAGACATTTATCCACTTCTATCATAGCTACTTTTTGTTAAATGCAGTTACTTTTTTTAACCCTATTTAATTTTACTCATTATAAATTATTTTTAATTTTGGTTATTTCTCTCCAACCATGATTAGTTTTACAAAACCTAATTACCATGGCCTTTGGTTAATTTAATGTCAATTACCTTACCAAGGTTAATGCCCTTTTATCATGGTAAATTTATCTAATTACCATAAACAATTCATTAGCTATAAAATTTTTTTTGGGTGGAATTTTCCTCCTCTTTCATCCATGGGGATGGCATCATTTTGACCCTATTGGTGGGCCTACTGTTATGCTTTTTAATTGGGCTTTAGGCATAACTTACTGAAAATCCGGCCCAGATGGTCATACTTCTTATATAAACCCAGCCCAGCTGGGTAACTTTATCATTTATAAGTTTTCCCAGTTTAGCTATTTTTTGGGACCGGCGTCAAATGGGCTATGGGCAGATCTCATTTTATAGTTAATTTTTTTTATACACAAAAGTTTAGGTGGGTTCGACACCGGTCCCCACTAAAGTCAGGGCATGGCCGCATGACTCTTTGAGCATTTACAAAATCGTCTATTAAAGGAGCCCTCACAACGGCAGAGGGAATTGCACTCACCTCCTTGCCGGAGTTGAGTCTGTTCCTTACCATATGTACCAACTCTCATTGGGTCATTTTATTGTTAATTTTACTTGGATCTTGGTATTACAATGAGTAGGCTAACTTATTTTCCTGCTAGCTGCAAATAAAATCTTATATTTAAAATTAGAGGGAGTATAACATTTTTATGGGTTAATATCATTAGTAGTTTTTATATTTTGATCCAATTTTGATCTTCGTTCTTATGGTTTCAAATTTTTTATTTTAGTCTTTATATTTCATAAAAAAATTAATCTGAGTTTAATGACTACTTCATCTAATTTTACAAGTTTTGATTTCAATCCCTACACTTGAACTTAGATCAATTCATTATGAAAATATGGGGACAAAAACCAACAATTTGAAACTGTAGGGATGAAAAAAAAATTCAATCAAATAGCAAGAATAAACAAAAATTGTTTTCATCGCACATAATCATGCTTCCACCTATTTGATTTTCTCTAATCCTTAATGCGAGATGCATTTCTTTTTCATTTCTTCACTTATCATGCTTCCAACCCTTTGATTTCTTTCATTTTTCTCCACTGATTTTCTCTAATCCTTCATGCCAAATGCAATCAAACTGCACATCATCATTCTTCCACCTCTTTGATGTTAAAAAACTGAAGTGAATAACACATACCTGTCAGCTTAAGATATTTAGTGCACATTTGGATTAATGGTAAAAGTTACGTTTCCAACCTAATTTATAGTCTACAAGGTAAATACATGAAATAAGTTTTATCTCAACTTGTATGAAGGTACTTTTTAATACCATGATTAATCAATTAATGGTCAAATTTAATTTGGATAATAAACAAGGTAACATTGTCATGATTTGAAAGCCATTAAAAAAAACTTAGTCATCCAATGATCTTGAGAGAAAAAACTTTTAAAGCAAATTTAAATTTTAAGCTTAAAAAAAAAAGAAAATTGATACAACCTCCCAATTTAGCATATCTAGTCAACTAACAATTAAATTTAACTTGAATAATGAGTGAAGTATCATTGTTACGATTCAAAACTTTGAAGGTAACGTCAAGTCTAAAACAGACAAAATGGACCTTATTGCAAAAGAGAAAAGTCATAAAAAATCATTTATATACATCTATCATAAAATTTCAATTCCTGAATAAAAAATCATACTAGCTTGGTTGATTCAATTAGAAAACCAATGAACCAATTTTTGTTGGTGGAGTACCACACATAGACTTATTTCATGTAAAAGAAGCGTTCTTCTCTTTTTTGGGACTTATTTCATTGGGTAGCATGATCTTGTGTCAATGATACACTTAATCATTATAAAAATATGTAGTTAATTTGAGCTCCAAAAGTGAGCTTAATGCCTTTTTACTAATTACCTTATGCCTTTTCAACAATCTTATTTCTAATTACCAGCAATTTAGTTTAAACCTTTTAATAGGTGAATTTTCAAGAAAGGTTAGTATATTTGAGCAAATTTTCGTAAAGTACTAATTAAATACAAAATTTGGATCACCAAAGTAAAATAACCAATGAACTTAGCATAAAACGAATGGTAAAAAGTTTCATTGATGGATTCCAAAGAGTATAGTGACAGCTGGCAAATTTTACAACGTGATAGAGTTTAAGAATAATTTCGGATTGCCCGAATTGTCAACAATGTGAAATAGAACTAAAAAAAAATAGGCAGTCTCCACCCTGGCTGTACTTCTACCAATTCCCTAGAATGTAGGGGTTAATATTTATATTTACGGATCTAACCGTCTATCCGTGAGATCCCTGGGAAATCTGTTTTAGTAAGAGGCCTCCACATGTCATTTCAAGCATCCTCCCGTTGGACCTTCT
>JANTPZ010138129.1:0-14198 GCA_025593235.1 Vachellia pachyceras
ATCTACCATTTTATTATGCGGGAAGAATCTGGATCTAAACTTCTATTCCAATCGATCCCAAGAACATATGCTTCCTTCTTCTAAGTTATTAAGCCATTCTTTGGCTCCCCCTTGCAAAGAATAATGGAAGAGTCAGAGGCGAATAACATCATTATGTACTTTGTTCTATTTGAAACAATCACAGACATCAAGAAACTGCACTAGATGTCTATTTGGATCTTCAGCATTAGTCCCCGCAAACCGACCATTCAATTCAAGCATCTTAAGCATTGTTTGCTTGATCATGAAATTGATTACTTGAATAGCATGCACTCGAATTTCAACTGATACCATTGATATTGCCTACTTAGAAAGTTATTGAAATCCAATTAATCATTTTCATCTTCATCCATCTTTGCGTTAATATCTATGGCACCTTACTTCTTTTGATTCGTAAGTGATGTCACCTCTAAGATTTCTTCAAAGCTCCTTATCCTACGTGGTGTCTCTATAACTTTGGATTTATGGGCATCAAGTACCAAGCTACTTGAAAAATAAACAACTTTTAAGAATATCAAACGAATAAAAGAGATTAAAAATAATAAATAATAACTAATAAAAATAAATAAAAAATAAAAATAATTAAAGTAAAAATAAAAAAATAGATAAAATAAATCAAAATGAATAATAATAAAAAAAATTGCTTAAACTAAAAATATTAAAAGATTTCTAATTCTAATATCCAGTTGCCTTGAGTCCCAGGCAATGGCACCAAAAATTTGATACTACCAAAATTTAATTATGCACAGCAAGTGTATGGGTCGTGAAAATGATATATGGTAAATCAAGATCGATCCCACAGAGACTCAATTTCATAGGTAAGTAGGTACTAGAAATCTAAATTTTGTTAAGTTGAGCAAATCAAAATATGAATAAAGATTCAACCAAGAGTGGAATTGAACCCAAAACGGAGTCAAATTGAATTTCACTTCCTTGTGTACAGAAAAAATTTTCTTTTTTTTTCTTTTCACATCACATATATTGTTGAAGAAAGATTTGGAGTTGTCTTTGGAAATGTATGCCAAACGAAGAGTCCATTTTTAACAAGTAATCCGTTGTTAACAAGTCAAGCAAAGCATCAGATACAATGCAATAGGTTATATACCACTTTAATAATAGCCTGTACTCTCAAGTTGGACAGTAAAAAGAAAACAATATTGATGTGGTCCACTATAATAGTGCGGCATGCAATTAATTTATTAAAGATGGACAGACTTTCTCTTGTAATGTAGAGAAACAGTCCCTCCTCCAAGAAAGATAAAAGCCATGAGATAATGTTAGACTTCCAGATAGAGGTGAATTCAGTGTCTGTACTGTACAAGTATATCTCCCTCCCTTTGCTTTCGGTGGAAACAAGTGGTGGACCATTCATGATCAGTAATTGTAAGTTGCTCACCAATGGCCCTCATTCGGGGGATCCTCCATTCCCATCGAGGGTGATGCTGTTAAATTAGAAGTCAATGAATTTGTCCTTCAAAATGGCAACAACAGTGACTAGTTAATAACCATTTGACCTTGACAAAAATATGAAATCCAACCGATGGTTAAACTGTTCAAAACTCTTATCCGAAAAAAGTCTAGTTAACCATTTGAACTAGACAAAACCAAATCCAACGAAAAGTTTCCTCATGTGAAATGGAAAGAGTGCACGTGACTTGCCTTCCGTCTTTTTTTCTTTGGTTGATAATGCTCATTAATTTTTAGTTCGATAATGCATACTATCTGATAATTCTATAAAAAAAAAAAAGCAAGTGGCCAAACCATTGATTCTTTTGATTTTGATAGAGTATATACACATGCTTAGTTATATGATAATTTTATTTCAATTTATTTATCTTTTATATATATATTATAGGTTGATAGATTCTATTGATAAACTATGTTTAAAATTTGTAAATAATATAACTCATTTTTCTATTTCATTTAACTAGAATTTGATTTTCCGCGCGATACACGGGTAGATTTCATTTTATTGTATTAAAAAAAGATATCACAACATAATCACCGTCAATATAATATATCTACATAACTTATCCCAACACTGTGTCACAACAAAATTAACATTTAATGGTGTAACAAAAAAATTAACATTTAATGGTAAATCAACAACCATGAATTCTATTGCTTAATAACTAAATGACATGCAATTACATTGAAAACATTTTGCTTACCACTTGGAACTGTAAACCTCAAATTGTATTCCACAAATAAAATTTACCTAGTAGGGAAAGTGTCATCGTGTTGGTGAGTTTCTTCATCATTAGTGTAATTTGTTGCTCATTGTATATTCATGTGCATAGTGTGACTTGTTATAAATTTTATTTTATATATTGTTATCTTGATTATACATTATACATATTAGATTGGTCTCCTCCCTAACAGTTTGAACTTTTCAATTGGATGTCTTAATAGAATAGATTATAGTTCCTCAAGCATATTCATTAACTTTGTTTAAGTTCTAGAAAGGCTGCTTGTCATTATTTCTATCTTCTTGATAAGCGTCGGTGCTTCAGACTAACATATCAAAGGGGTGGAAAAGAGAATTATCCTTAGCAGAGGTTATCCTCTTTCTGAATTCAAATACTGTGTTACAAGGCATGTCACGTCCCTTTCATTCTTTTGGCATGCAAGGAAGATGAAAAGAAAAAAGGAAAGAGAAGTCAAAGGCTGCTGCATGGGGTAGCTTTCAAAAGGGAGAAAAAGAAAGAGAGGCTGCAGGCTTACGTGTAGCAGGCAAGAAAGAAAAGAAAAAAAAAACAGAGAGACTATAATATCCGTATATTTCCTGTGAGTGGAAATAAAGGCTAAGTCGGTATTTATGTGATGATTAAATACCCATGGATACGGAAATACAGGAAGGAAAATGCCTTTGGATAAGGAAGATTATGGGTGCCTAAATCCCTAAGCCTTGAGAATTTAAGTAAAGATGACCAAAGGACAAAATAGTCATTTGGTATAAGTGACAAGGGTAAAATGGTCATTTCAATTAAAAAGGTACAGGGCATAAAATGTCATTATATAGAAAAGACATTTTGGTAGTTTGGTCAAAAGTCAACGGAAAAGTCAAAAATGACCAAAAAGTCAAGGTTGACCAAAATGTCAAAGTTGACCAAAATGTCAAAATTATCCAAGGGTAAATTGGAATTAATGAAGAGTAGAAAAACTAATGGCATTTTGGTAAATATGTGGAAAGTATAAAGAGTAATGGCATTTTCGTAATTAAGGATTTTTATAGGGCTAAAAGACTGAGAAATAATTATTCGAGGCAGCAGGAGTCCTCAAATGCTGGAGACCCGAACTAAGAAAAGTTTAGTTGGATCATAAAGTAATTAATAAAATTATTACCCGGTACCAGGTGCGGGAAGTTTCGCTGTATGGAGAACAACAGTGCCCGAAAAGCCTGAAAAAGTATTTTCTTAGAAAATTAATTACAGAAAATCCCGGAATAATTTTGAGGAATGGACAAGAGCTTGAGAATCAGGGGAAAATATAGAATTTTTCTATGTCCTTAAGTCCAATTGGCCGCCGGAAGCCCGTTTTGCGGTGTTGCACGTGAACCGAGGAATCCTGACGAGTTACAAGGAAAACCCGAAAATGCTTTGGGCTAAGACATGACTCCACCTAGGCAAGGAAGCCTAGGGAATGGCGCCACATAAGAGAGAAAGTCTTCGGAAAAGTAAAAAGGAAGTTACCCGGATAAAAGGTTACTTTACAGAAATCCGTGCCACCGGATCAAGTAACCGAATAGTCAGGGAACCGGTCAGCCCAACCAAGTCTTGGAGGCCAAGCTAAGAGTAATGATGACAACTTTTTCACTCACCATAAGAGCTTGACACTTGGCACAATCTCCTCCCTTAAGATCAAAACTTGGTGGCCAAGTAAAAATCCTAACCATTCATTATTTCAATAGCCTTTTTAATAAGTTAAACTCTCCATTTGGCTCTCAAAATTTCTTCCACCTCTCTCCCTCCATTTGGTCAGATTTTTCTCTCCCCCAAGCTCCCAAAAAATGTCACTTTGCTCCCAAGGAAGAAGAAGAAGAGAGCTCTCACACAACCTTAAGGTAATCACCCAAACAACCAACTCTTTCCATTTCTCCACTCCTTGCAACTTGTACTACCTCTCTAATGGTTGATTTCCTTGATCAAAGCCCTCTTTTTCAAGAAGAAAAGTTAGGGTTTCAAGGTATAAAAATGAAAAAGAGAAGGTTTTTGAGGTAGTAAAAGGTTGCAAGTTCCTTCTTGAGTAGTAAAGAGTAGTTTGATATATGTTGTTGGTTGTTTTGGTTGTTGTGGAAATTTTGGAAAACCCTAAGTGTATGGGGAGGTGCTGTCCATTTGAAAACTTGAGAGGGGAAGATGTATTTGAGTGGTATAATGCATGGAAAGTGGTTTGGAAGCAAGAATACACAAGCTACATGATGAAAAGTTGAAAAATCCAAACCCTCCTCTTTGTTCTGTTTTTTTGAAAATTTGAAAGAAATAGAGGGAGTGGGACTTTGATGATTCTAATGCTTCCAATGGCTTCAAAATGAAGTTTTGTGTAGGGTAAAAATATGAAAAGGATTTAAGAAGCATTAAAGAGCATAAAAGTTAAGTCTTGAACTTGTAAGGGTCTTGAAAATGCAAGAGGAAGCTTTATTGCGTTTTTATACAAGTTTTCTTCCATTATGCTGTTTGGAAAATCATGTGCATATTATGACATGATCTTTAGGAAGTTGAGGCCTCCAAGAGCACTTGGAAGGAATCCAAAATAACTTTGAAGTTCAAGTAAAAAGGAAAGCAAAGCTAAAGGTAGCAAGACTACTAACTCTTGTAAACCATTTTATGAACTTGTGGTGAATGATGCATTAATCTATGATGTATGAACTTGTTGTGGTTTATGATATGTGATCTTGATTGCTATGGCCATATGCATGATAATGAAATGTTTGAATATGTCACATGTACTTTGATCATACACACATTTTGAAAAGTATTACATGCACATTCACAAGTTTTGTTAGTTAGTTTTGCTATTGGGATTTTCAAAAATCTCATTATTCCACAACTAACCATGTAGGGGCGAGCTCAAGCAAGGGTAAAAATGAGGTTATTGATGGATGAAGATGATGTGTTTGCTTGAGTGAACTTGGTGTAAATATCATGATTGATAAGCTTTACGTACAAGTGGTTGTAGTTTGTAAACCATAAACCTCACATGAGGTAGTATGTGACTATGGATGCATGCATGCATGAAAATGGGCTAGGAAGGCTAAAGTATGATAAGAAACCAATCATGCATGCTAAAGGCAAGTTCATGAACCAAAAAGAGGTTTTGGTGAATTTAAGAAAAATTGGTTTTCAAAGCTAAAGGGTTCCAATAGCCCTGAAAACTGATCGGTTTCAAATGGCAATTAAAAATAGCAAACGAGCTCCGATTGAGCTGAAAATTTCAGTTAAATAGTACACATCCTAAGATTTAAAATGATATAAAGTTTTCAGAATTTGGATATGTACTTTAAGAGATATGATTTTCCAAAGTTAAGGGAAAAACTGTCAGTGACCATTTGGACATTGCCACGGTTTTAGAATAAACTGATTCAAATGGACAAGAATTGGAACCAATGATTATTTTCCCCTATATTTAACTTAATAAGAAAAATTTAGAAATTGGAATCACTCAGTTTCGAATTTTGTAGAATTAATTATGATTTTTTTAAATTTGGGCCAGAAATCTGGAAAATGGGCCAGTGAACAGTAACAACGTTTTAAGAAAAAGAAAAATTTTCAAATTCACTAAAAAGGCCAAATTGAGTTATCCAAAGCCCAAGAGTGGTTCATAAATGATCAAATAAGTAATTATAGGGGAAAATAGGAGGTGTCACAGAGACATACCAGCATGGGTGGCGGAAGAATTTTGCAGGGGATGGGGAAGCAATTTTGGAAGTATCAAAGGGTTAAAAAAAGAGGGTTTGTGAGCCTACTTGCCGTGAAGGGTGTGAGGGGTATTATAAATACCCCCTCCCCACATCAATCCCCTCTCACACAGTCTCTCACCACAAAGTCTCACACACACACACACACACTCGTTCCAGCGTAGAGAGCAGCGACAGAGAGTGAGAGTGAGAGGGAGAGGGAGAGGGAGAGGGAGAGGAGTTGGAGAGAGGAAGAGGCATGGGTGTTTTCCAGTCTAAGGCTTTACTTCTGGGACTATTTAGACAAGTAAAACGACTTATTTTCTTTAAACTTCCTTCATAAAGGTTGTTCTAAATATTTTTCCCTTTCTAATAGTACTAATATTATGTTGATTAGAGAATATTTTCGGATTTATATTTTCATCCAGTTTAAATTTTATTTGTAGAAGACTATAAAATTGTAGATATATCTTTATAAATATGATTTCTTATGTTAGATTTATTTATTTGACATATTGAGTATTTTTAGAAATTTAATTACGTTTAGGAAGGAGTGGATTTATTGTTTTTGCTGTTTTATGATTTAAAATATATATACGTATATGTATATATATATTTATGATTATAGATATATTTGTAATAAAAAGTGTATAAATAAATTTATGTGGGTACCTTTATTTATCAAATCTCGTTTAAATAATTTATTTGAAATATTAAAGGTATTCTTGAAATTCTAGTTGAATTAGATTATTTAATAAATTAAGGGTCTAAAATTTAAAAACTATTATATCTTTAAAATCACAAACTTTAAATTATAATTTTAATATAAATAATAATATTAAATAATTGAAATAATAATTTCAAGTCTTTTGAGCAATGATTTTACCACCCAATTAGTTGTAGACTAATGCGTAGTACTATTTAATTTTTGTAGACATTTATAGGGTTTTGGTGTTGGACGAGGATTTACCTGTGGTAATATTTTTATTGCTTGACGAGAGGTAATCACTTTTCTCTCTTTGTACATACTTATAACATGTTTGTGAGTGATTTTAAATAGTTAGAATTTTGAAAAGTGTCATTGATATTTGAGTTGCATAATAAAATTATGTTGCTAATGAAATTGTCTTGTGTGACCTATTTTCATTATGAAATATAAATGTGATTTATTTATATATTGATGGTAGTGTTTTATAATGTTATAAATATTGCCCCGAGAACTTGTGAAATTAATCATGATACCCAACAATTATTAGTTGATGATATGAGAAGGAGTGGTGATGTTGATTTGATGGGAAATTATTTTAGAGGAAATAAGGGGTGATTTTCTTGTACAAAAAGAGAAAATAAGGTGGTGGGCTACCAAGTGTACACTGGTTAGTCCTTTGGCCCACTTGTATTCGATAGGGCAATGACATCCCACTAATATAGTAGAGGGGGAACCCAGGGTCCAGTCTGGTGGGCTGTGGACCTGGCCAGTCCATATCATTTGAGCGGTGAGCTCGTTGAGTTAACTACCAATCATGTGGGATAGTACTAGCCCATGGGTTCAGTCAGAGGAAATAAGGCTGGGGAGGAATAAGGGAGATCAGAGAAATAACTCATATGCATTGATTATTGGGCAACTTTATTATGATATAAGCATAAGTTTATGATGTCATATATTGGTGAACAAGTATGCTTATATATAAGTTGATTAAGTGACATTTTGTTATGTTATTATATTTAATGTGAATATCCCACTTGACACCTCATGGGCACTTACTCGTATGCCCAATGAGATGGAATTGCTGGTTACTGAGACGTTTGTCTCACTCTGTTGCTTTAACTTTTTTCTAGGTGGTAGTTCTCGTGCGGGTCTATCAGGGAAGTCTCCGGAAGCTTAAGCTACTTTCTGTAAAAGTAGTGTTTCCATCTTTTAGTTATGTGTATTATTATATATATATTGCCACGTCAGTGCTCATCATGCATACGCTGACCTATTTTTTACGCCCTTTGACGTATCGAGGGTTTACGCTTAGTTTGAACATTTGTGGTCTAACGCTCATTGGCGATTTCGATATTGACTATTCAAATGTTTTTTTTAAATTGAATTTTCGTTAATTGACGTTAAAAAAAAGGATTTTACAAGGCACAATATGTATGGCTATTAGTAGACAACAGATGAGCGTGTTAAATTGATACAAGGTGGAAGTAAGGTCTATTAGTTATAACATACTTGGCCAACATCCGCAGTGAAGCATACAACGTCACATCCATAATTCTCTCTGCAAATTAAAGTCATCAAAGAAAGGAATTATAGTAAGAATGAAATGATTTTAGGCCTAACCAAGCATAAAAGATATGATCCATAGACTTTTAACAGTAAGAGCTCAATTAGATACGAAATTTGAATTAGAAATACAATATCAGTGAATTGACAATGTTATATACTGTTCATAATTACGAATTACATCCTGAAGTCCTTAAAATGTAAGAGCCACCCTTTTTCCGTCTCATGCTTTTTCTGCAAAGCTAAGTTTAAAGTTTAGATCTCCTTATGCCTATATCTAGATCACCATATATAACAAAATGTTGAAATCTATGGGAAATTGCACCATTCACAAAGAGTGGCTTATTTTTAGACTGAAATACATAGATAAACTTGTCTAATTCTCTTAAACAAATCAACATATTCTTTTCTGAGGATGAATCAATAGAAAGCTTTATCCCACTAAGGTGGAGCCACTTACATATAGAACGTATAATGCCAAATCAAGGGTTTCTAGAGATGAATTAATATCAATACTTTAGAAATAAAAAATCTCCAGAACCCTAATTATCGTCATGCAAGACATATAAAATTAAATGAGGAAATCAAATTTTGCAAACTTGCAAGGGAAGTCTTGCTGTGGAGAAGGGGGGAATACCATCCATACCTTAGCCAGGGGACAATGACTGATGTGTGTAAGCCACCACTATAAGCTAGCACAACCTTGTTTAATTTCCCTTGAAGCCCACTGCCCTTGGCATTGGAAACTTCTGTCTCTATATCACTGTATAAAACTGCTGTACTACTGCAAGTCAAAATTATTTTGTGAGACTTGCAAACATGAAATGAAACTTCAATCTTGAAGAGAATCAAATATTTTAATTTGCAATATCAGTGTATTAAGTAAGAATTTCTTAAGTAAATTAAAACATTAAACATGCATCCAATTACATCTTTTCTTCTATTCTCTTGGCACATTAACAAATGGGAGGTAGGTTCTCGTTAAAACAAACAAACGGAAGGCAGAGAGCCAAAAATGCATGCTCATAATTACTCAGATCATGAGTTGATCTGGTTATTAATATATTCCATCACAAGCTTATTTCTATAGATGTTATACCATAATTTTGTAACTGCCAAATGCCATTTCATCCCAAAAGCCTAGGCTAATATGAGAAGGCCTATGAACCATTTTACTACTTTCCCAGCAACTAATGGGCTCATTTTAATTAAAGAAGAGTTAAAACTTAAAAGCAATAGTAAATTCATCCCCCAAATAAGGCACTGATCGAAAGCTTTACTACTATGAAAATGTGGTTTGCATGGAAATGAAAATATACAGCTGGCTGCTAATGGAATAGCAGCATTGTGTTGACTTCATTTATGACTACGAAATATCAAAGCATATTATACACTTCACCAAGATGAAAGAATAAATTGTACTACGAGGAATTTTAAGCCAAGTCAATACAAGAATTATTTACAGTTACAGTGAGTGGAAGTTTAATAAACCTCACCAGGAAATTTCGTGATAACAACGCTTGTTCTTCGCCCCAACTGGATATAGGAGTTCAAAATAAGACCATCAATCCATGCATCATTACACAGACAGGCTCAAACAAGAAAACGTGTATAAAAATTTGGAGAGTAAGCTTTCAGCCCACCTCTCTCAACGATGATGGCTTCGCATTACATATCTGGGGAAGCAGTAGATGCTCTGAGAATGACATTAATTGCAAGCAATTAGGAAACAGCCAAGAGCAGATGCAATACGCTTGACTAAACCATTTCATTCAAAGCTCTCAAATTTTCACCATGTAGGAATAATCAAACTTCAATGGGCCACGAAAAAGATCAGGGGTTTTCTATCCCCATTTTTCGAAATTTCTATCATTTACGAGGAACATGAGGAAACTATGAGCAAACCAAACACTCAATAAATTGAAAGACCAACCAACATACCACTCAAGAGAATACTCCACAATATACGGCAACTATGTTGCAAGACTCTCTATCACCCACAATAAAACAGAAAAGAGAAAAGGAAACTCCAGTTACCTGAGGAATGCCTTTATCAGTGAGATCCTGATCTTCGAGGCTAAATTCTTGCATAACCCAATCAGTTCTATTTCCTTTAGGAGCTCTACCTGTGTGAAATATCAAGGATTTTATCATTCCCAATGAATTTAATAGTAACATCGAACCAAAAGCATCAAGTAATTAGGATGAGTAAACTTAAATACTTCAGTACTATGTGTAATCGTATATGCATGCAGCGAATTATTTAGGAGCGAAGAAAAGGGGAAAATAACATATTGGTCCCACGGGATGGCCAGACCCAGCGGTTTCTTCAAGCGCACACCAAGCAGCAGAATCAATGTCTAGAAATCTGTTCGGAGAAAATATGACATACCGGTTCATCATTGGAAAAGGCTATGGGGGTATATTTTTGATAGGCGAAAAGAACAAATTAGAAGGCCAAAGATTTAGTGCCATACTAGAAATGAAAAATGTACAGAATATGAGTAATGATATGAGAAAAGCATGTCATCTTCAATACTAAAATCAGTGTGTCATTAAAAACGGTAAAAAAGGAGAAAAGAACACAATTGTTCATCAAATTTACTTATTCAACCATCAGAGACCTAGGCAACACAATGCCAGTGATCCTTCAAAATATAACTACTCAACGAAGAATATCCAAAATAAAATTCAAAGTAAACAGCGACAACAATAGCGCATACTTGGATATAGAACGGAGCAGACCTGAGATGCGGACACTCGGAAACGGAATCGTTGCTAGAGCTGCTGCTGCTAGACGGCTCCCTCAGGTTGATAGTCATTGGAGAAACCTAATGGGCAGGCATGGTGAGTCTGAGCATGATGAATAGTGAGGCCGAACAGAGCTCCAGCTGCATACTTCTGCGTCAGCGTCAGAAACAACATCGCTGCCATTGACTAAAATTTTGATTGTCAAAACATCTTTCCTTGCATTTTTCACGGAACCTAACCAAGGAGGCTATTCTTCTAAGCATGCGGCGGAGGGAGAGACCGGACTCACGGCGTCGACTAGAGCTACGCGCGAAGGGGAGCGGCCGACCACCGCTGGAGCTCTCGATCGGGTTCGAAAGAAGCTGGGGGAGGGGGTGGCGAGGCTGTTTCAGAAGGAGGCGGGACGCGGGCGGCTGGTGATAAATGATATGGGTCCCTGAATTTAAAATGAAGGGCGCCACCTACGGCGCCCTTTATTTTAAAAAGGGCGCCATAGGTTTCAAAAATAAAGGGCGCCACTTGGAACCCTACAGCGCCCTTTCTCAATAAAGGGCGTCGTAGGATGGACCTAGGGCGCCCTTTACTGAGAAAGGGCGCCGTAGGCTGGACATACGGCACCCTTTCTCAATAGAAAGGGCGCCCTAGGGCGACCCTACGGCGCCCTTTCTTGAGAAAGGGCACCCTAGGTCCAGTCTACGGCGCCCTTTCTGAGAAAAGGGCGCCGTAGGGTGAACCTTTAAGACTCTATGGCGCCCTTTATTATATAAAGGGCGCCATAGTATTACCTAAGGCGCCCCATTTTTTTAATAGGGCGCCTAAAGACTTTTTTACTCCCTTTTTTAAATAAAAGACTCGAATTTCAGTAGTAAAAAGTATATTCTGTAGTAGTGTTTAATTCCATTTATAGGTCATTTTCAATTTATTTCACACAAATCAAGAAAATTTTTACATTTTTTACCAAAAAAAGAAAAACCTTAAACTTGATTAATATTTGATCTTAAGATTTAAACTCTCAAACTTTATTTGTATTAATCATATACTATACCACATAAGAATAAAATCAATAAAATAATAAATGAAAGGTAAAATTATATATTCATATAAAAAATTAATGAATATAAAGATCTAGTAGGCCTAGCCGATGAGTGTATAATTGTAAAATCCCTTTGTGCTCTTCTACATTTGTCCGCATTCTCAATAGGGCCCTTTGATCGCTTTTCGATTCAATTTGTGAATGACACATGGGCATCCCAAAATCAAGCATAATAATAGCATATCATTGGTATGGTTTATAGTTTGTGAAGGTGTGTGGCGGAGAGCATGGAAGATTCTATAGAGAAGTGAAATTCACTGGATGATGAAGGCTAGAGATAAGAGTTGGTGGCAAATACCATGGCTAATTTCCTTTTTTTTTTGTAGTGATTCATTAGTTGATTTGAATATTTTAAAACCCTAATGCAACAAGTACCGCGTGCTTTTAACTCGCGTTTTACAACTTGCTGGGAAGATGCAATAACTTTGGAATGCTTCAACAAAAGAGCAACAAATTGGACACTGAAAAAATGTTGTGATCCTTTCACTAGTAGAAAATGCTCATTTAGACAGCTTTTTTGAAACCGCATTTAGAGGATAAGGTCTAGAAAATATAACTAGTGTCATTTTTGTTAATAATAACACAGCTTTTTAGTCATTTAAACGTGATATAAAAACATAATCTTTTAGACTGTATCTAATAGGTGTTATTTAAAAAGATAGCTTTTTTGACTGCACCTCCAAAAGGTGGTCTTTTTAGACTGGATGCGATCAAAATGACTAAAAATTTAAAACCCCCTACTTCAAAAATTTTAAGTCACGCTTTCCTTCTCGATATCTTTGTTTCCAGTATCCTCTTCGTATGCCTCCTCTCCAACTCTCCTTCCCAACATCCTCCTCTCCAACCACCTCTTCATCTTCCCCTCTACAATGCCATCATTGCCTTGGAAGTCTCAAATCCGCACGTCTCCCTCTTGTCTTCAACCAAATCTTCAGGTGCTTATTCATATATATTTTTTCCTTAAGTCTTGATTTTTTATTTGATTTCTCATATATTTTTTAGATCTGGTTTATTAGATCTAGTTTTTTGAAATTTTTAAGGAGAGAAGGGCAAAGAAAACACACACCCAAAGCTGAGTTTCTAGAATGTTCACACTTGGGTTATTGCTCCTAGCCGCTAGCAATAGGAATGATCATTGTAGATCCACCAAACTCGTTTGGAGCAGCCATCACCTGATCGATCTTCATGCAAGAACAAGCTAGAGTCTTCTCTCGCATAAGGCCATCATCTTCTCTCGTAACCAAAAGGTAAATGTCTACTCTTTCAAGCACAAGACGAGCGACTTCCAACAACAGCACGATCTCATAGAAATTTATATCATTTTTTGATTTTTTTTTTGTTTTGTGGTATACGTATGTGTATTAGATAAAGTATGAAATGAATAAGTAGAAGAAATGAGTTGTAGCTAATCTCTACAACAACCACCTATGTGCTCACGACTATTTTTTTTTTTTTTTTTGGAAAAATGACAACTTTTAGCTTGAATCATCTCGTTGCGTTCTTATGCGATGAGGATGATGATGACGATAGTGAGGGACAGTGGCGGAGCCACTCTATCTTGAGTATGGGCAATTGCCCCCACTCAATTTTTGGGTGTATGTATAAATACTTGGGAGATTTTTATTTTGCACCCATTGATTTTTAAGATTTGAACCCACTCAAATTATTTATACTTGTAAGCTTGTTGTCCTTTGTTTGAAAATAAAAAATTGCCCCCACTGGTCTAGGGTCCTGGCTCCGCCACTGGTGAGGGAGATGAACGTGGATCGTCCCTTAATTTTAAAATTTCAATGCCATTCAATAACATAATTGTGCTTTTAGGACGAGGGCTATTTCCATTAATTGGAAGTGGATGCAACTTAATTAAAAGAATAAACTTTTGCGCATTTCGTTTACTCTTCATCAACATGCCGTAGTCCCTATGGACAGGAATCAGCAAGTTGCTACTCCATATGAGCACATCGGCATAAGGCTCCGCCAAATGGTCAGCTATAAAGATCTAAAAAACTTTGTCTCCAATATCTTTAACTGCTTCATCAAACTCACAGAAATGCAGTCTCACAATATAATCAAACTTAGAGTCCACTTGAAACAGCAAAGTCACATTAAATATGGACGTTTAATTCATCCCATAATTTATGGCAGTC
>JANTPZ010138130.1:0-18726 GCA_025593235.1 Vachellia pachyceras
TATATATATAATACAACGAAAATGCAAACCTTAATACAACTAAACAAGAATACTAAAAAGAAAAATAATAAAATAGAAAAAAAAGAAAAAAACCAAACCAAACAAAGTTAGGTAATAATATATCCTGAGAACAGTTGTAAAAGATGAACACAATCTTGGAGAATAGACAGAGTACGTAGCCGCGCTCATGACTTTATTTGTCCATTAAATATTCTGGGCAACTTTGGATCTTCAGCCTGGATCGAAATACCATACATCTCATAGGACTAGCCACAGTTTGTTTAGGAAATATACGTTTTTCCATCACTGAGTGTTATGCTGATATTTTTGTTTCAATGTGATTCGATATATGATGAGAACTCATTGGAGTTGACCCAATATTTTGTTTCAGCATACTTTTTTATGGGACTGCTACAGTTTTTTTTTCACAAGGTAAAGTCCCACGCATCAGTGATTGTCAGATTTCCTGAAGAATCCTTGAAAGGTCATCCATTAAAGTATGAGTTCCTGAAAAATTTCCTGAAAACGCGTTGGATTTTATGAGTTGAATTTTAAAAATTTGAAGAATAGGGGTTATTGTATTTCAATAAAGATAGGATGTGCAATAAAAAAGGTAAGAAAAATCAATTAAAAACTTAAAACCCCATCATATCTTTACTATATACCGATGATCCAAAGAGAGGAGGGAAGAACATTTTCAACTTTTGTTTTTATTTCAACTTTAAAATAAATGTTCACGAGATTGCAGATGATTAAGCGCTTCTAGTTCTCAAGTAAGATATCGAAATATTTAAGGAGCTGTCATTCATTGATAATTTATTTATCAAATATTATCAAATGTCAGTCCATTTCAATTTAATCCTTTATTCTTTTAAATATTTTTGAATTCTTAATTTTAAGATTGATTATGCTTAATTTTGATGATGATTAAATATATTTGTGATTATATTAGATTGTTGCTGCTTGTTTGATTTATATTTATATATTTTCCAAATTGATTGTATGAGATTATATGTGCTTTAGTGATAATTTAGCTATTTCCAAGATTATATTTCATATTATATATGTCATGCCAATTTCTATTAATCATTCTAGTTTTATAAAGAAAATACCAAAAATAATAGTTTAGATTGAGTTTTTTTGCATTACTTTTTACCCTATGACAATAGATAAAATAACACACACACATGAATATGTGTTATTTAATGGGATTCATATCATTTTAAATTATTTTCCATCTTCTCAAACATTTATCTAAATAAGTTTTTCTTTTTATAAAGAGTCACTTCTACCATTTATTATCCAAACATAAATCCCAACACAAAGTTATTTCACTCCATATGCATTTTTCAAAAGTCATTCTATCCAGAAGTTTCTTCTGTCACCTCTTATTCAAACAGGCCTATAAGCCATTTTCCGTTTAAAAAACAAAATTATTTCTTGGTATAAAACGGAGTGCCATTGCCCATTTGATCCCCATGCACCAGATTGCACAAGCCCTAGGGGTTCCTCAAACAACTGGGCTGCCGGACAAATTTTTATTGGATTGAGGTAGCTCCAACTCGTAAGTCAATTTGAGCATTGATTTCTTCGTGAAAAACATATGAAATCACTAACGTGAATCATAATGTGAAGTATGAAGATTTGAATATTTGTTAAGAAATGTGTTCACATGTAATACCCGATAATTCATTAAATAAGATTACTTTAGTAATAAAATACATATGCCTTAGGGAAAAAAAAAGAAATCTTTTTTTTCCATCTCACGTTTAACATCTTGCCATATCTAAGACGTAAAATTATTAACTGCAATTCCATGCTACAGAAAAACTCTCTGGTGCACGAGTTACGGCTGGTAATCTACAATGTTAGAATCGTTGGTGTGAGGGTGTTTACTTTTAGTTTATATCAGATGATAATTTTTTAAATACTTCATATGATGCAAGATATTCATAATTCAAAGAGCAGGGAACTAGAGATGCTTCTTCAATTGAATTAGATTATTTCTTCAATGATGAAGATGAGGATTACGAAATATTTATATTTTTGCATTAAAGTTTAAACTTTAAAAAAAGAAGAAGATGATTTTGCATCTTAACACTTGGATTTGTACAACTCACTATATACCTCGGTACATTTTGGTTCGTCCTTTGGAACGCGAAGATAAAATGTAACAAAGTGGATTGACGATTGCATGACTAAAAATTCCTGAATTCAGCGGACCAAGCTACTTTATTTGTGATTTAACCCTTCAATCAAGCAGCTAAGTTAGATTTTATCTTTCCGGCCGAAGAGTCTAGGGAGAGTCCGGTTTCACTTAAATTACATTATTTCACACTGTACAAAATAAGCGTGATACAAGTTTTGTTGCGTTAAGTGTTTTTTCCTAAGGGGAGGCAAACAAGCACCAATCACAACAGTTTCAAGGAGACCAATTCTAAACGCAGTAATTCCTCTAATATTTAATATAAGATAAGAAGAAGAAGAAGATAGTGAGTGATCAAGTTCACTCCTTGGGGTACTTTCTGTGTCCAACTAGGATGATCACCAATAGAAGATAAACAGAGTTTCATGGAGTTCCCCAGAAAAATTTGTAATGCAGGGATAATTAGCATAACCTAATCTAATGCAGAGAATATTGAGACATTTTCTCATACTATTGAGCAAAAGCAAGCTTTTTGGTACCATAATGCAAGTTCAAAGCCAGCTCCAAAAGATGCTGCATAGTCAGCATAAATGCAAAATGCCAGTTTTGTCATTGCCGGGGTATACAGTTCTCAGATCTATAATAATTAACATGAAGTATGTGGAATATGGACAAAACATGAACAAGGCAACTGCTCAACCTATGTTGTATAACTGTGATTGGTAAAGAGAGAGAAAGGAAGAGAAGAAGAAAGTGAATAGGGAAAAGCAGAGAGAAAAGAGAGACAGAGTGAAGGGAGAAAGAAGGAACAAGAGACACAAAACTCTTTTTCCATATAATCTATACTCTCAGATTACAATGACCTTGACACCTTATATAGCCATTGGCTCCCTGACATTTCTAATGGCTCATTAACCCCTTTACTAACTACCCAACTAACTTCCTCCTATAGCAATTACATAACAGCCTGCAACAGCTAGAAAGACTTGAAGTGGCCAGAAAAATGGTAGAAAGGGAGATATGAGACTGCGACAAGTGGGCTAACAAATGATACGCGGAGAAGGGATCTATGCATGAAGGTCAGAGCCTCATAGGAACAAGCTAGGCAGAAAGGGAATCTCATGCTGAACAATAGACGGAATGGGTGGTCTTGAGAAGGATCTTAGCCAGGGAAAAGGGGAGGAAGGCTTTGGGGAAGGAAGACTTGGGAGTGCACTGGCCGCTCAAAAAGGCAGCAGTTGTTTACCCACTTTGTCCACTTGCGTTGGTGTCCTGTGTGGTGTGCGTTTGAGTTGTTATGTTGCTACTTTTATTTGTCACATGAATTGACTATGTTCACGACATCAACATCAGAATTCAGAAGTCTTTTGAATCTTCTGAGTTGCCTATAGTGGAGAATTGTCAGGGGAACCCTATCATTTGCTGCTCCATGTGCAAGTGTGAAGCATGTGTGTTATACTAAGTTACATCCGTAATCCTAATACCAATATGAAAACGCATAATGGACTCTTGTGTTGGTTTCAGTAAAATTTAGCAGGGACTCCATTAAAACCCAGTCTACATAGGATTCACTATGCAAAGATCTGCCCCAAACCAGTATGCTTCATAATGAAGATACATGGAAAATAATCAGATTTTCCAGCGAAGCAAATAACATAATCAAAGAAAATAAAACTATAGTCCACAACTTGATATAAGCCTAAAGAATTTAATGGTGGAACAGATTAATGATCAAACATTGTCATTTGAAGTGATTTTACTAGCCAAGTAAGACACATCTATGTACATGCAACCAGATATTCAATAGCAGAAATTTAGGGGAAAACACAACAGATAGATTGTTCTTCCAAACAAATAAAAGTCAGATTCACAACATCAATCCTGAAACACTAGTTCACATCAAGTGACACTCATAGATACCCAAAACTGAAAATCAACGTCAGAATATAATTAATACAGCTATTTCAATGCCTATCTGACCAGCATCCTTGCTTATTTTTTGCCTCCACTAGTACCACCTGCAGCTTTACTCCCAGCTGCATCCTGAGCTGCTTTCTTCGCTGCTTTCTTTGCATCTCTGGCCCCAAGAGATAGGAATAAACAAAAGCTGGCCACAATACAAGAACAGGTATTAAAGAAGAACCAACCTTTCCCTGAGTTGCTCAGGAGTCAACCCATCCTTCTTCTTGCCGCCCTTGCCGGCCCTGGCCAGAGCCTTTTTACCACCTGTCGGCCTCGTTGTACCGCGTTCTAAACCGTTAAAGTAAAAACAAAAGGAAACAAAAGGCCTTACGACGCCTTAAGAAGAACAAAAATCCATGGCAAGCCGATCGCGGTTGAAAACAGAAGATATAAATTTCACTCTAAATTGAGATGCAGAAAACACAGAAATTTTTGAAATTCTAAAGGGAATTTTCGAATCCGACATCAATAATTCCTCACCACTGCTCTCCATAAAAACAAGGGTTATTCTCTCATTCCAAAAGGAACTTTAATTTCTCGGATTTTCAATGAAACCAAACAGAAATTCAACCCGACGAATAGCTAAAACTCGAGCAAAACTAGAGCATATCACAAGATCAAAGGATATCAGACATAACTGCTTGATTCTACGACAACCAAACGAGATCGGAGAAGGCAAGAGCCCTGAAACAAAAAATCAGAGACGAAAGAAATTTCCGGACAGGCAAAAAACGAATCTTTCAACTAATCAATCAAAGAAAATGCGAAGAACTAAGCAGAGAATATAGTACCTGATAGAGATGTATATACCAGAGGGGAGGAAAACGATAACACGAATATGAGGACTCCTTCGCAAAAGAGGCGACTAAAATCGAGAATCGAGAGCCATGATTTTTTTTTTTGGCCCATTCGAGAGACATAATTTGAGTGAATAAAATATGAAATTAAACAAAATACAAAATTAAATTCATAACAAATACGGATCCCGTTTAGCAACGTTAGGGCTAAAATCCGCAATTTTTTTTTGTAAAATAAGTAAGTCTTCTTTATATAATTATCTTGATTTAGATAAAACACTATCACATTTTCAATATAGCTCACTGTAGACCGTTGACCAGTCTATACGAGCGGCTGATTACCAATATTAGACTCGTTTAGGAACGCGGTAAAAAAATACTTTTACACAATTTGAGGTAAATACGTGGAGAAGATTATCTAGTTTTACGGAAAAACATTGTTGAATGTGCGTTTGACTTTTGGACATGTTATTCCAAACAAACCCATTAAATTAAATAAAATACGCAAACGTAAATAAATTGCTCTGCCAAGTGTTAATCACATTCACATGAACACGATGGAATTGACTTTTTCTCGTACAAGTAAATAATAAATATTGCGTCAATGCAGAAAATATATATAATATCGTATAATTTAAATAATATTATTTTTTTTGTTTTTCAATTATTATTTCATTTATTATATGACGAATATAATCAAGTTGTTGTGAAATTATATAGCGTTGATGTCCATAATGCTCTTTGGATTCCTCTTAGAATCATCTACCTCTTGATGTTAAATTCCATAACCTCCAACCCCTTATTGTTCCCATACTTAATGCCATAAAGACCATAGCCTATAATGCCTTTATGTTGTATCATAATGTGGGTTAATTCTTTTGTTTATGGCATTGTAACTCTTGGAAGGGTTAAGTACCTATAAATAGGGTAGTAAATCAAATGGTTGCATGTACTTAATCACATATGGAATGAGAAATTCTCCCATGCTCTCTTCCACAACCTCCTGCCTTCTCTTATCTTCTATACTCTCATTTTTCGTTTTATAACACAAGTAACTTTTTTTTCTGAGTAATATAACCAAGTAATTGCCCTTTACATATATAAATTGATGAGAAATAATTATATACTCCGTGAAGTGTCATTTCATCCGTACTCTATCTGATGAGAATGTTTCAAGTTTTTTCCTAATTAATCCTCTTTTCTATAATAACTATCTATTATAATGGGTCACAGAAAAATGGAAATAATTATAAGAAATTTATGCGATATATGATCCACAATGGATGATACTTGAAACATTGAATTTTGAACAGAGTATAAATGATGTGACACTCCAGGAGCATGTAAATATTTCTTGAAATTGATTAAATTCCTTTTTGGAAAATGTATTATAGGCTTAATTTTTTTAATTTTTTTTCAGCTTAAGAGCACGTTTCATGAGGTTTACAGATTTTTTTTTGTTATTATTTCACCGAATGTTTAATGATTTTAAGTTTGAGAAAAATATATAATTTTCTAAAAGAATATATTATTATATATCGGATAATATATTTTTTAATGTAAAAATAAAACAGTAAATGACCTCGTTCATCTTCACTCACCAAACTTCAAATGATAGTGCTGCCCAAAGAATTCTCGTCTGATCTGGGCTTCACGCCCAAAAAAAATATAATGACGTGAAGATATTCTTTTCCTTACCATTTCGTTTCATTCCTAACCAAATTGATCTAATTGGTAAAGAATTAACATATAATCTAAAAGATTACTGATTCAAAAACTAAATGAGGACAGTATTTTTATTGCTTTTATATTATTAGGTGGTTTGGAAAAGCGGTGGAGAAGTACTTTTACTTAAGTATGTGAGAAGATTATCTCGTTTTATAAAAAAATTGTTTAATGTGTGTTTGAGAGATCAAACGCTCGCTATGACATAGTAGTTCTTTCAATAGAAATATTATTAGATATTTTGGTAAATAATTCATTCAGTGTACTATACTGGTAATTCCACAGTATTTTGATAAATAAGTAAATAATTCATACAGTGTAGTATCCTCGTAATTCCGTAGTATTTTGATAAATAAGTAGTTCTTTCAATAGAAATATAATTTGATATTTTGATAAATAATTCATACAATGTAAGTATCCTGGTAATTCTGCAGTATTTTGATAAGTAAGGCATACACTGTAGTATCCTGGTAATTCCGCAGTACTTGTCTCAAAAAGCATTTCTTTTTTTCCCTAACTAAGTAAAATTCGCCCTTTTTTAAAAGAAAGAAAAGAAAGAGACTATATTTTTAATGATGCTGTCGGTATGATTCATCTTTTTATCAAACAAAAAAATTGATGTTGTCTTGTGTAATATCCCAAATTTCATATACAGAAATAAAGGTCAAACTGATTAATTAAGAAATGATTTGAGTCCCGTAAATAAGAAAAATAGAAAGGAAAATGCCTATAGACAAGAAAGGATAATCGACTAAGTCCATAATCTTGAAGATTCTAAGTAAAAATGACCAAAGGTCAAAATGGTCATTTGGCCTAACAACAAGGGTAAAATGGTCATTTTGAATAATAAGGCATAGGGCACAAAATGTCATCAAATAATAAGGACATTTTGGTAATTTTGTCAAAAGTCAACAAAAAAGTCAAAGTTGACCACAAAATCAAAGTCAACTCAAAACTCAAAGTTGACCAAAAATGTCAAAGTCAACTAAGGGTAAGGTTGAAATTAAGAAAAAGTAGAAAAAGTGATGGCATTTTGGTAATTATGGCAAAAGTAGAAGAGGTAGTGGCATTTTGGTAATTATGAGGAAAATAAGATAAGTAAAGACATTTCGTAATTAAGGGATTTCGGAGTTAAGGACGATTGAGAACTAATTATTTGAGTTAGTAGGAGTTCTCAAATGCTGGAGATTCGAACTGAGAAAAGTTTAGTTGGGTCATAAAGTAATTAATAAAATTACTACCTCGTGTCCGGTGTGGGCAGTTTCAAAGTACAGAGAACAACAGTATCCGAAAGCCCCGAAAAAGTATTTTCTTAGAAAATTAATTACGGAAAATCCGGGAAGAATTTTGAGAAACGGAAAAGAGCTGGAGAATCAGGGAAAAATACAGAATTTTTCCATGTCCTTAAGTCAAATTGGCCGCCAGAAGCCCGTTTTACGGTGTTGCACACAAATCGAGGAATCATGACGAGTTATGAGGAAAACCCGGAGATGCTATGGACTAGGACATGACGCCACTTAGGCAAGGAGGCCTAGGGAATGACACCACATGAGAGAGAAAGTCTCTGAAAAAGTAAAAAGAAAATTATCCGATTAAAGGTTACTTCACGGAAATGCGTGCCACCGGATCAAGTAACTGATAGGCAGAGAGCCAATCAGCCTAAACAAGTCTTGGAGCCCAAGCTAGTTAGTAATGATGACACTTTTTCACTCACCACAAGAGCTTGACACTTGGCACAATCTCCTCCATTCAAGAGACAAACTTGGGGACCAAGTTTTAATCTCATCCATTCATTGTTTCAAAAGGCCATTTAACTAGTTAATCCTCCATTTTCTCCTCTCATTTTCCTCACTCTCTCTCTCTCTCCCAAGTCTAAAATTTTTCTCTCTTCTCTCAAGCTCCCAAGACACCATTTTTGCTCTCTCAAGGTAGAAGAAAGAGCTCACACACAAGGTAACGCCCAAGCAATACCTCCTTTCTTGAGTCTTGCAACCTCTTTCACACTTCTAATGGTTTAATTTCTTGAAGGAGTCTCTCTTTTTGAAGATGAGAGGCAAGGATTTCAAAAGGTGAAAATGGAAAATGAGGTTTTTAAAGAAACAAAAGGTTGCAA
The DNA here is from genome assembly GCA_025593235.1 of Vachellia pachyceras. Taxonomy (NCBI): domain Eukaryota; kingdom Viridiplantae; phylum Streptophyta; class Magnoliopsida; order Fabales; family Fabaceae; genus Vachellia; species Vachellia pachyceras. The sequence continues at coordinate 8,744 of JANTPZ010138130.1, forward strand.
ACTCTTCTTTAAAGTAGCAAAGAGTGTTTGATGGTTGTTGTTGAGATTTTGGAAACCATAAGTTTATGGGGAGGTGCTGTCCATTTGAATCCTTGAAAAGGTAAAAAGTGTTTGAGTTTTTTGGTGCTTGAATCATGATTTGGAAGCAAGAATACACAAGTGTTCATAAACAAAAGTTGAAAAATCCAAAGCCCTTCTTTTTTCTGTTTTTTTCGAAAATCTGTAAAAAAAAATAGAAGGAGTGGGATTTTGATGATTCTAATGCTTCCAATAGCTTCAAAATGAAGTTTTGTGTATGGTAAAAATAAGAAAGGGGTTTGAGAAGCCTTAAGGACCATAAAAGTCAAGTCTTGAACTTGTAAAGGTCTTGAAAATGTAAGAGGAAGCTTTATTGCGTTTTTGCAAGTTTTTTTGCATTATGATGATTGGATATTCATGTGGATATTATGACATGATCTTTAGGAAGTTGAGACCTTCAAGAGCACATTTGGAAGGTTATTCAATGGAGCCCTAAAGTGAAAAAGATAAAGCTAAGATCTTGAGGTAGCAAGACTACTAATCTTAACTTGTGATTTATGAAACTTGGTTGTGAATGGTGCATGATTTTTGTGATGATTGAAGTTAATGATATGTGTAGGAAATGTGACCTTGATGATATGGCCATATGCATTATAAATTGTTGTTTGAATATGTCACATATTATATGATCATACACTTGTTTTTAAGTTGTAATATGCTCATTCACAATGTTTTCTTGATTAGCTAGTTTTGCTATTGGGATTTCAAAATCTCATTATCCACCAACTAACCATGTAGGTGGAGGCTCAAGCAAGGGTAAGGATAAAGTTATTGATGGTTGAAGATGATGTTCTTGCTTGAGTGGATTTTGGTATAAATATTATTAAGTGGTGAAACTTTGTTTTGCAAGTTGTTAAAGTTGTAAACTATAAACCCCTATATGAAGAGCAAGTGAATATGTGATGATGCATGCATGAAAATGGATTAAATAAGCTAAAGGATGATAAGGAAGTAATCATGCATAATAGGGGTTTGGTTATGAACCAAAAAGAGATTTTGGTAATTTTTAAGATAAGTTAGATTTCAAAACAAATGGGTTCCAAAGGCTTTGGAAACTGACCTGTTCAAACATCCATAAAAAATAGCAAACGAGCTCCAAATGAGCTTTCCAGTCAGAAACTACATATCATGAGCTTTAAAATGATATAAAGTTTGCGAAATTTGAATGTGTATTTTGAGAGATATGATTTTTCAAAGTTTAAGATAAAAACTGGAAAAACTGGAAGTGGTAATCTGGACAGCACGTGATCTTGGAATACACTGATTCAAATGGGCTAGTTTTTGAGCCAATGAGTATTTTTCACATATATTTCACTTAATAAGCTAAATTTAGAAATTGGAACCATTCAATTTTGGTTTTTCTAGAATTAATTATGATTTTTCAAAGTTAGGCAAGAAATCTGAAAAAATGGCATGTGAACAGTAACCACGTTTTTTTATTTTTCAAAATCCAAGTTCACATAAAAAGCCCAAAGAGAGCTATCCAAGGCCCAAGAGTGGTTCAAAAGCAGGCTAATAAGAGGATATAGGGGGGAAATATGAGGTGTCACATCTTGTATATATATATAATACAACGAAAATGCAAACCTTAATACAACTAAACAAGAATACTAAAAAGAAAAATAATAAAATAGAAAAAAAAGAAAAAAACCAAACCAAACAAAGTTAGGTAATAATATATCCTGAGAACAGTTGTAAAAGATGAACACAATCTTGGAGAATAGACAGAGTACGTAGCCGCGCTCATGACTTTATTTGTCCATTAAATATTCTGGGCAACTTTGGATCTTCAGCCTGGATCGAAATACCATACATCTCATAGGACTAGCCACAGTTTGTTTAGGAAATATACGTTTTTCCATCACTGAGTGTTATGCTGATATTTTTGTTTCAATGTGATTCGATATGATGAGAACTCATTGGAGTTGACCCAATATTTTGTTTCAGCATACTTTTTTATGGGACTGCTACAGTTTTTTTTTTCACAAGGTAAAGTCCCACGCATCAGTGATTGTCAGATTTCCTGAAGAATCCTTGAAAGGTCATCCATTATAGTATGAGTTCCTGAAAAATTTCCTGAAAACGCGTTGGATTTTATGAGTTGAATTTTAAAAATTTGAAGAATAGGGGTTATTGTATTTCAATAAAGATAGGATGTGCAGTAAAAAAGGTAAGAAAAATCAATTAAAAACTTAAAACCCCATCATATCTTTACTATATACCGATGATCCAAAGAGAGGAGGGAAGAACATTTTCAACTTTTGTTTTTATTTCAACTTTAAAATATAAAGATGTAATATTTAATACTTAGATTTTAGGTATATTTTGTTAAAATTTGGTGGCATGTCAAAAGTTTTAGTTAGCAAGAGTTAATGGGGTTAATATTATAGGACTAAAATGAAACTTGATATAATTTCAATGGTAAAATGTATATTTTACTGTAAATAATTTAACCACGTAGGGCAAAAGTTTACAAGATTCAGTTTTTCCATAAATTTAATGTCTGTTTTTCATAACATATAATCACTATATATTATGATGAGCCACAGAAATTGATATATTAACTCTATTTCTTTAAGCCCCCTAACAGACTGTATTCATATACAATGTCACATGAAAACTAACTATAAAAGAGTTTCTTTTATAGAAAGAATAATGTGTTCTTGAATTTTAGAAGTGAAGACACTCATGCAACTTTTATTTCTCATCTCTATTCTTCTTTAACAAATGCTGGAGTTGAAGTTTTCAAAGATGATGAAACACTTTCAAAGGGGGATCAAATTAACTCACTGTTCAAAGAAATTGAGAACTCAAAATTTTCTATTGTAGTTTTCTCAAGAAACTATGCTAATTCTAGATGGTGTTTGCAAGAGTTAGAAGAGATAATGCACTGTCATAGCACCAAAGGTCAAGTGGTTCTACCAATATTTTTTGATGTTGATCCATCCGAAGTATGTAACCAAAAAGGTAGGTTTGGTGAAGCATTTAGAGATCTTTTAAGAACCATGGGTAACAGATGATCAAGTTTTAAAATGGAAGGCATCACTTCAAGAAGCTGCTAGCATTGCTGGATTTGTTATAATTTACTCAAGGTAATTTTCCCCCTTTCTTGTATTCATTCTGTTTGATCATGTCTAAATATGCATGATAAGCTTAACATTCAATTTTTTGACTTGTGTGTTGATTATTACTTCTTAGCTAGATTACATCTCGTACGTGCATTGCACTTAGCTTAAGGATCAAGTATGAAGAGTAAGCATAATGTTCATGACGTGTACAGATTGATGATTATACTTCCACACATGTATATGTATTTTTATGAGCTTTGTATCTAAAATTTAGGAAAACATTGTTGAACGAAAACCAACATAGTGTATATGTGATAAAATTAGTAATGAAGATCTTCAATACTAAACTTTTAGACCTGTTTGGTATGTGATGGGAATGAAACTGAAGAACATTTATTTAATATATTTAATTAAATTTTGACAATATTATAATATATATCATAAACATCTTAATTTAAACAATTTTCATAATAGTAGCCCTAATAATGTGCCTACCACCCAACACCACCATAACCATTGCACACCATAAACATGAAGGATAGGAATGATAACTGGAGATGAGAGATGGCGGAGATCAACGTGATAGATGGGAGTTGTTAGAGAAGAAGATCGACGAGTTAGAGAGAGAGAGAGATGGCGGTTGAAGAGCCTTCAACCCATCTAATAGAGCCAAATGAGAGCTGAGCTAGGGCAAAGCAACAGACAGGTTGGGTTGGCCCGATGCTTAACCCGTGGCCCACCTGTTTGGAGCTACACAGATTCGTGTTGACCTCGAACCTAGTTGTAGCTCGTTTGGGCTCGTCCTAAATGGGTTGCTTAGAAACCCACCAGGTTTGGGTAGGTCAACGGGCAGCCCTTTTTCTGTTCCAAGCCCAACCACATAACCCCAATTGTCATCGCCGCTGAACCCCCACACAAACTTGCTGTTGCCTTGCTTACTCCCTCAACCCCATCCATCGTTGAAGTCGGAGCAGAACCACAAATCGACAACCACATACTCTCTCGATCTTGACAATTCCAGTCTCCCCTCTTCGGCCTCCTCAATCCTATGTTCTTATTTAGTCTCAACTCAAGGCATCAAGGCATCAACCACTATGGCCCATCATAGCAAAAACGATACCACATACTCTATCCCTCAAATGGAGGATGCTGAAGGAGTCCATAGCTTTGAATTTGAGGGCGGCCTCGATACTGCTCCTACAAAAAAAATAAAAAAAAATTCCCTTAAGGAAGGGCAACTAACGTGGGCATCGGAAGGGAGATAGGCACAATAATGACTGGCTCAAAGGAATCGACCATGTGGCAGACTCAATCGAAGGCGGTTGCCAGAGATCCAGCGTATTGTGCCCAGGCAAGATCAAATCTGTCGGAGAAGAATCAGCCATGTGCTGTGATGAGGATAGAGAGGCGGGTGGCCTGAGAGTGGATTTGGGAGAAGATTGAGAGGATGGAGGCGATAAGGTTGGGGCTAAGGCGGTGTTGGTCATTGTCGGTAAGGGTAAGAATGAAGAGAGAATGTTGCTTCTGGAGGCTACAGTGGGTAGGCGTGTGGCTATAAGGAATTTCATGTTTCAATTTTTTTTAGATTTTTGTGCAAAAGGGAAAAATAGCTTAACTTCGTGGAGCTGTCACCTTGCTTACTCCCTCAACCCCATCCATCGTTGAAGTTGAAGCGGAACCACAAATCGACAACCACATACTCTCTCGATCTCGACAATTCCAGTCTCCCCTCTCCGGCCTCCTCAATCCTGTGTTCTTACTTAGTATCAACTCAAGGCATCAACCACTGTTGGTCCATCATAGCAAAAATGATACCACTTTATCCCTCAAATGGAGGATGCTGAAGGAGTTCTTAGCTTCGAATTTGAGGGCAGCCTCGATACTGCTCCTACAAAAAAATAAAAAAACATCCCCTTAAGGAAGGGCACCGAATGTAGGCATCGGAAGGGAGATAGGCACAACAATGACTAACTCGGAGGAATTGACCATGTGGCAGACTCATTCAAAGGCAGCAGGCAGAGATCTGGCGTATTGTGCCCAGGCAAGATCGAATCTGTCGGAGAAGATTCGGCTGTGTGCGGTGATGAGAATAGAGCGGGGTGGCCTGATAGTGGATTTGGGAGAAGATTGAGAGGACGGAGGCGATAAGGGTGGGGCTAAGGTGGTGTTGGTCATCGCCGGTAAGGGTAAGAATGAAGAGAGAATGTTGCTTCTGGAGGCTACATTTTGTAGGCGTGTGGCTACAAGGGTTTTCATGTTTCAATTTTTCTTCAGATTTTGTGCAAAAGGGAAAAAATAGCTTAGCTTAATGGAATTAGGGAATCGAACTCTGGATCTGAGAGTGAGTATTTTAAACAAACCCATGTACCATCAGGCCAAGACTAATCATTGGTTTGTGAGACCAAATATCTATATATTATCATAAACTAAACATATAAAATTAAAATTCTGTACGACGGGCACGGGCAGCCCGAGGGTGTGCACATAATTTGTCTTGTTTAATGCATTAGCCTGCCCATCTCAGGTCATTTTTGTGCGGGCCCAAACGGGCAAATTTCCATGTGGGTTCATCAGGTTATGGGCTTTTTTCTCATCCCTATGCTGAGCCATGCATAGACGCAACTGCTCAAGTAAAATATTGCTGCAACCCAGAAACCATGGTGCGATGATGGAAGATAGTGGAAGAAATGGTTAGAAAATGGAAGAACTAGAGTTTGGAATGTTGAAACTTGAGAGAAAACTTAAAGAGTTATGAATGAACAAGTGGTCGCCATAAGGATTCAATTTTAGAGGTAAATAGGATGTGTTGGGTAAGGTTGGAAAATGGTTATGGTGCTTATCAAAATTGATGATTTCCCAAAACCTAACAAATATGACTGTCCAAATTGATTTGGATGATTCATACTTGATTTTTTTGTATAAAAAATCTAATTTTAATGGATATAAAATCTAAAATAAAATTAAACTCTTAACTATTATATTTTTAAATAATGATTTTTTTATAAAAAAATTGCTAGTTTTAAAAGAATCAAATCTAGACTGTCCAAGATTAAATTTGAATGGTTCAAATATAATAAAGTCATCTTTATTTCATAATTTCGTTAAGGTCCCCAAGTGCCATTATGAAATCTTGAGGTCCTTCTTTGACGTTTTCTTGGACCTTGGCTAGCCTTTTCTTTGGTCCTTGTTTTGCATTTGTTGAATTAATCTCCACAATACCTACAAATCAAAGCAACCCATATCTTGCAAAACGGAACATTTTGAAAAGATTAGATGACCAAATTGTCCTTTTCAAAACAAAATCACATGTAAGTACCTAGAACACGTCACACATAAGGTATGCAATAAAGCTCAAGTAAACCATCAAATGACCATAAATCAGTGTAAAATGACATATAAGAAATCCGCCTTATCAATTATAGGTCAAATGACTCCTTGAGTGATTTCAAAAGCAAAGTCTAAACCCTCTAGCATAATAGAAAGATTTTATGGGAGAATAGCTTTTATGGATTCTGAAGCAAAACCTAGGTTTTGAAAGGTGATTATGTTTGGGATGTTATTGATTTTTACGAAGTTCAAGGTAAAAAGTAAGTAAGAAAGATGGAAGATAAAGAAAGAAAAAAAGGAAAAAGAAAATTTATTTGAGAGTGTGATTTGACAAGAAAATAATTTTTCAAAACCTAGGTTTTGTTATAAAACCTAAGTTTTTAAAAATTATAAGTACTTGGACAAAACTTAAATTTAGATTTTGCCACAAAACCTAGGTTTGCAAATGACGAGGCAAATGAGCCTAAAATCTCATAAGTAATAATAGAAATCTGAAATCTAAAGGCTCATCTTAGCGAAAGTAAATTAAAAAAAAAAGTTGTGATACATTCTTGGGTAGAATGATCGTCATGTTGTAGAAAATGATTCTTGGAGCTTAGATACACGACTAACAAACTTAGAGGATGCCACAAATCACCACAATTAAATGAGCTTGGACGTAATGAAGGATGACAATCACAAGGTTTGAGATTTGTGGGTTTTGGGTAAATGTGGGGTGGTGACGAGAAGAGAGATGGAGATAAAGTATTGGACGCACTCTAAGAAGGAGAGAGGAGAAGATGTCCATGATGCTTTTAGATGTTTCAGGTGACCAAAAAAGAAAGCTTTTAGATGTTTCAAGTGATAAATAAAAATTGATGTAGAAAACACTTTCTAAAACAGAAAAAGGGTTAAGAGTTATTTTTACTCTAGAAGTTTTCGTGAAGGATTACTGAGTACTCAAATTTTTTTAGAAGCAATGTCACTACTAATGGTAGGGCGAAATTGTTACATTTTTATACTTTTAGGGCAATGTTTTTTAGGGTGATATTGCACCGAAAAAAATTCTGGATACCAGTAATTCTTCATGAAAACGTCTGGGATAAAAATGACCCTTGATCTAAAAAATAAGTAGTAGATAAAGTAATTAATTTTTCAAAAGTGATAAAACACCCTTTACACCGGTCACTATCGGTGACACCTCTTATTTATCCTCTATATGTTGATATTAGATCACTTTTGAACCACTCTTGGGATTTAGATATCAAAATTTTGTCCAAAATTGTGAACTTGGATTTTAAAAAACGTAGAAAACGTTGTTACTGTTCACAGGGCATTTTTCCAGATTTCTGACCCAACTTTGAAAAATCATAATTAATTCTAGAAAAATCAAAATTGAGTGGTTCCAATTTCTAAATTTATATTAATAAGTGATATATAGGGGAAAAAATACTCATTTTCCCAAAAACTTGTCCATTTGAATCAGTTTATTCAAAAACCATATACTGCCCGAATGGTAAAGCTCCAGTTTTCCAATTTTCACCTTAAACTTTGAAAAATCATATTTCTCAAAATACACATCCAAATTATGCAAACTTTATATCATTTTAAAGCTTAGAATGTTTAGTTTCAGACGGGAAAGTTTCAGCTCAATTGGAGCTCGTTTTATATTTTTAATCACCATTTGAAACAGGTCAGTTTTCAAGGCCTTTGGAACCCCTTGATTTTGAAACCTCATTTTTTTAAAAAAAAATTTCCAAAACCTCATTGTGGTTCATAATCAGTCCTTTTCTCATGCATGGTTACTTCTTACCATTCTTTAGCTCACATGGTCCATTTTCATGCATGCATCATCACATGTTTACTTGCTTCTTCATGTAGGGGTTTAAAGGTTATAACTTTAACCACTTGCAAAATGAATGGCAACCATCAAAATATTTACACCAAATTTCCTCAAGCAAACATATCATCTTCAACTATCAATAATCTTTTCCTTACCCTTGCTTGAGTCTCCTCCTACATGGTTAGTTGGTGGATAATGAGATTTTGAAATCCCAATAGCAAAACTAACTAAACAAAAGCATTGTGAATGAGCATATTCAACTTTAAAACACGTGTATGAGCATATAACATGTGACATATTCAAACTACATTTTAGATATGCATATAGCCATAGCAATCAAGATCACATTTCATACACATATCATTCACTTCATTCATCACAAAAATCATGCACCATTTACAACAAAGTTTCATAAAACACAAGTTTGGTTTAGTAGTCTTGCTACCTCAAGATCTTAACTTTCTCTTTTTTCACCTTAGGGCTCTCTTGAATATCCTTCCAAATGGGCTCTTGAAGGTCTCAACTTCCTAAAGATCATGTAAAGACATGTCAATTATCCTCATATCATCACCCATGCAAGAACTTTTAAAAAACGCAATAAGACCCTTCTTACATTTTTAAGACACTTATAAGTTCAAGACTTGATTTTTATGGCCCTTAAGGCTTCTCAAACCCCTTTCTTAGTTTTACCCTACACAAAACTTCATTTTGAAGCCATTGGAAGCATTATAATCATCAAAATCCCACTCCTTCTATTTTTCACAGATTTTCGAAAAAACATAAAAAGAAGGGTTCTTGGATTTTTCAACTTTTGCTTATGAATACTTGTGTATTCTTGCTTCCAAATCATGATTCAAGCACCAAAATACTCAAACACATTTTCCCTCTTTAAGACTTCAAATGGACAGCATCTCCCCATAAACTCATGGTTTCCAAAGTTCCAACAACAACTCCCAACAACAACAACAACCATCAAACACTCTTTACTACTTTGAAGAAGAGTTTGCAACCTTTTGTTTCTTTAAAAACCTCTCATTTTCCATTTCACATTTTGAAATCCTTGCCTCTCATCTTCAAAAAGAGAGACTCCTTCAAGAAATCAAACCATTAGAAAGGTGAAAGAGGTTGCAAGTTACAAGAAAGGAGGTTGCTTAGTGTAATATCCACCCTTTTTTGTAAACTAACATAGAGGCCAAATCATTAGTTAGGAGATAAGACAAAACCCAGAAATAAAAGTACAAAAATAAGAGATGTCGGTGGACCAAAAAGACCCTGGTTAATTTAGTCCTAAGACTTTGAGATTACTAAGGATGTAAGCCAAGGACATAAATGTCATTAAATATGTTGATACCTTGTTTTGATGATAACAAAATTATGTTTAAAATATTTCAAATTATTGTCAGGATTTAAGTTTCAGAAAGAGTTGGTTCAATACTTCATGATGTTACTCAAAGTATTTGAAAGTACTCGAGCACTGGAACTAAGTACTCGAGCACTGCATGTTTAAATCTTGAGAAAATTCAGTACTCTCAGTCAACACTTCAAGTATTGACAGAAAGCACTGTCAATACTCGAGTGTTGTAATAATGTACTCGAGCAGTGAGTTTTGAAAATAAGTTTTTGACAATACTCTGAGTGAACACTTCAAGCATTGGCATAGAGTGTTGCCAATGCTCGAGTATTACAAG
>JANTPZ010138131.1:0-20130 GCA_025593235.1 Vachellia pachyceras
ATTTTTGAATGCTGATTCTATATATATGGTTAGTTTTTGAAAATTCATCAATCTGCTCCAAAAATGGCGCCCGTGTTTTTCTGCCATTCATTGGTTGGAATGTACAAAAATCTTTCACTGTCTCAGAATTGCGTGGAAACTTCCTCTCTTGCTCATTTTTGAATGCGGATTCTAGATATTTGGTTAGTATTTGAAAACTCATCCATCTGCTCCAAAAACGGCGCCCGTTCGTTTCTGGCCTTTTTTAGTCGGAAAGTACGAAAATCTTTCACTGTCTCGGATTTGCATCGAAGCTAAGAGGCATGAAAGGAAAAGAAAATGCTCTAGTGAAGTGCAAAAGGAAAAGAGGAATGAGCAAAGTCTAAGAAGACATGTCGGCTTCTACGATTAATCTTGGGGAATTATCAGACTAGCTACCACTGAGGATAGACGACTTATTCTCAACTTATGTTCGATGGTTTAAAAGTTCCAAGGGGTAAAATGAATCCAGTATTAACAGTTTCAGAAATAAGAAGAGATGATATGCCTCCAAAAGAGCAATGTAGCTCTTAAGGTCTGCAGACCCAGTTAACAGTGAGCAAAGAAACTTCATGGCTTAAAGTCATAAGCATTATACGGCTCTTTGGAACAACCAAAGACTAAGATTGAGATAAGAAGGCTTCCTCGTGATGGTTAGCTAGTACAGAGAGAGTACCCTTGATTATTTCTTTAGATAGCTGACTGTCAATTAAGATGAGCCCATTCCCAATTCCCTAGGCAAGAAAGTAATGAAAGTAAAGAGTAAAATTGTAAGTCCTGAATAAGTGATAACCAGGCCAGTTAAAGAGAAAGATAAGTCTAGAAGTGAAGGACATCAAAAACTTCACAGATTGAAGCTTAAAGCCTCCATTATAATTGTGAGTAGTTGATCACAAGGCTAGTTAAGTAGTATGTGAACAAGAAAGTAAAGTAAAAGTTTCTCTGCACAATAAAAGCACAAGAGAACCAAGAGAAGTGAGAAATTTTAAAAGTCCCTATTAGAGTGTTAAGTTCAGGTCATTGCGTGGAAACTTCCTCTCTTGCGCATTTTTGAATGATGATTCTAGATATTTGGTTAGTTTATGAAAATTCATCGATCTGCTCCACAAACGGTGCCCGTTCGTTTCTGGCCTTCTTTGGTCAGAATGTACGAAAATGTTTCACTGTCTTAGATTTGCGTGGAAACTTCCTCCCTTGCGAATTTTTGACTGCTGATTCTAGATATTTGGTTAGTTTTTCAAAATTCATCCATCTCCCAAAAAACGGCGGCCGTTCGTTTCTGGACTTCTTTGGTCGGAAAGTACGAAAATGTTTCACTATCTCAGAATTGCATGGAAACTTCCTCTCTTGCTCATTTTTGAATCGTATTCTAGATATTTGGTTAGCTTTTGAAAATTCATCCATCTGCTCCAAAAACGGCGCCCGTTCATTTCTGGCCTTCTTTGATCAGAAAGTACGAAAATCATTCACTGTCTCAGAATTGCGTGGAAACTTCCTCTCTTGCACATTTTTAAATGATGATTCTAGATAATTGGTTAGTTTATGAAAATTCATCGATCTGCTCCAAAAACGGCGCCCGTTCGTTTCTGGCCTTCTTTGATCAGAATGTACGAAAATGTTTCACTGTCTTCGATTTGCGTGGAAACTTCCTCTCTTGCAAATTTTTTACTGCTGATTCTAGATATTTGGTTAGTTTTTCAAAATTCATCAATCTCCCCAAAAACGGCGGTCGTTCGTTTCTGGCTTCTTTGGTCGGAAAGTACGAAAATGTTTCACTATCTCAGAATTGCGTGGAAACTCCTCTCTTGCTCCTTTTTGCATACGGATTCTAGATATTTGGTTAGTGTTTGAAAATTCATCAATCTGCTCCAAAAAAGGCGCTCGTTCGTTTGTGGCCTTCTTCGGTCGGAAAGTACAAAAATATTTCACTGTCTCGGAATTGTGTGGAAACTTCCTCTCTTGATCATTTTTGCATGCGGATTCTAGATATTTGGTTAGTTTTTGAAAATTCATCAATCTGCTCCAAAAAAGGCGCCCGTTCGTTTCTGGCCTTCTTTGGTCGGAAAGTACGAAAATCTTTCACTGTCTCGGATTTGCGTCGAAACTTCCTCGCTTGCGCATTTTTGACTGTTTATTATCGATATTTGGTTAGTTTTTTAAAAATTATCCATCTGCTCCAAAAACGGCACCCCTTCGTTTCTGGCTTTCTTTGATCGGAAAGTACGAAAATCATTCACTGTCTCGGATTTATGTGGAAACTTCCTCTCTTGCACATTTTTGATTGCTGATTCTAGATATTTGGTTAGTTTATGAAAATTCATCGATCTGCTCCAAAAACGGCGTCCGTTCGTTTCTGGCCTTATGTGGTTGGAAAGTTCGAAAATGTTTCACTGTCTCGGAATTGCGTGGTGTAACACCTCTTAATTATCTCTCTTAGCTTCTATTGTGATGAGCTGGAACCAATTAATGGCCTCAAACATCTTGAATTGTCAAAATGGAATAGGTTGAAAACTTAGTTTTTAGGAAAGTTACTATTCACAGTTTATCGGGCCAACTTTGAAAAATCATAACTAATTCTAGAAAAATCAAAACTGAGTGGTTCCAACTTCTATTTGAAGCTTACAAATTCCTTTATGAGGGAAAAATACTCATTTGAATAAAAACGTGTCCAGTTGGTGCAGATTCGTTCGTGAAAAACACTGTTCATATGGTAAATTTTTCTTTTTCCAGGATTTTCTGTGATTTTTCACAAACTTTGAACAGTCATAACTTTCTATACAAAATTCCATTTTCGGTTATCTTGGTCTTGTTTTAAAGCTTGAAATGTGAAATATTTTTCCACAAAATTTCAGTTCATTTGAAATTCATTTGCTATATTCCACGACAGGGTAAAGTGGGGCAAATGACCAACTCAACTTCCAACACAACCAAATTTCTACTTTTCTTAAATTCCCAACTTACCGTTTTAATTTCTAAACTTTTCTTAACCATTTTGATCTAGGTAATTAGGTATCCTTCAAGCATAAACTAATTATCAAGAGTCCATAGTACATTCATCCATCACATTACATAACATATTACAGCATACAAACAAAATACACAAAGTTCTTGATAAAGTCCCAAAACATTATACACCCACATTTGTCTCATGCATCAACCACTTTCTCTTTACCTTTGTGAGTGCCTCCACCTAAAAATTGTTAGTGGGGGGGAGTGAGATTTCAAAGAAATCCCAATAGCAAAACTTTCTAACAATTTCATAAAATGCATGACATGTTCATAATGAGTGTGAATGCATAACAAATGAATGTGCACATGAGACATGAATATGCATATGGCCATAGCACATCAAGCACATATTCACACTTTCATTTTCATACAATAAGTCATGCAAATTTTCATTACAATTTCATAACATAAAGTTAAGTTAGAAGGTTTTGCTACCTTTACTCTTTAACTTTTCCCTTCAACTTGTAAGCTCTCTTGGTCACCTTAAAATTTGTCCTCTTGGACCAAACACTTGCCTACATGATCAACAACATCATGGCCATTAATTTAAAGCCATTTCCAAAGCACAAACCAAAGCAAAAATCCCTTGAACTCATTCTTGAACCTTATGAACACTAAGAACCCTAACTTTTCTCTAATGTCTTTCAATGCTTCCATGAACTTGTGAACACTTTTACCCTACACAAAAACTCATTTTGGACTCATTGGAAGCATCAGAATCATCAAAAGAAACTTCCTTCCTCAAATTCCAGCCAGGGCCTAGAGGTGTTCATAAATTCCATAAATGGGATTTTTCAACTTTCATCACTTATAACACTTGATTCTTGTTTCCATAATCATATTCAAGCATAATACAACTTGACTAGAGCCCTTCTAGTTCAAATGGAAATTTGGGCAGCATCTCCCCTATAACTTGGAGATTTCCCAAATTTACAAAATTCACAAAACAACTCAAACAACCACAATATATACATCAAAACGCTCCTTACAACTCAAGGAGGCTTTTACCATCAACAAATGGCTCTAAATCCCTCTCTTTCTCACTTTACTCTCAAGAGCCCTAAGTATTCAATCTTGAAAAAGAGAGCCCAAAACAGAATTCCAATCCATGGAAGTGGTAGAGGAGGTTGAGAGGAAAATTTTGATGTATAGGAATAGGTGGAAGCTAACTTACCTTGAGTTTTCCAAGCTTCTCTTCCTCTCTTCCCAAGCTTCTCTAATGGCGTCCTCCCTCTCAATTTTTCAGCTCCAAAGTCGGTTTTGGAATGGAGAAGAAGAGATGGGAATAGTTTATATAAATCTCTTATAATAAGAGGAAGGGTTGAGATTAAATCTTGGAAATGGAAGGCTTAAAATGGTGGCACATGTGAACAATTTGGTTTGCTCTCATTGGCCCTCAAAAAGCAGCCATAATTACCTTATCTCTTAGGTAAAAATCTGGTTAGGCTAATGGAATGGAGTCCCATTCAGTTACTTCTACCGATTACACTTTTTACCGGTATACATAACTCTATTCCGGTAAATCTTTTTCTACTTTTCTGAAAATATTTTCATCCTTATTTAATCTCCATAATTCTCTGTAAAATATATTCAAATCATCATCCTCAATTTGTCTCTTGATCCATCCAAAATTAACAGGATTTATTTATCCTGCCGAAAACTCCTGAAAACGAGCAGTTTTAGAATAAAGCACTTTTGGGGCCTTATAATTTTCTACATTTTTCATTGATATTCTAGCCCTTCATACTTCCACAAAATACCTACCAAATTGTCCCAAATTAATTTTTGTAATAAATTGTATTTTTGGGGATTTTTCGGGCATTTCCCCCATTTTCGGGAAAATCGCCTTAATCGTACTTTGGGCAATAATTTTGTAAAATACTATAAATTCCATTGAATTTTCATAGACTCTGGTTTTTGATCTTAGAGAACTCCTGATACCTTAAATAAATATTTTCAACTTTATATTTTTAAAATTTCATAATTCCTTATCCTGGGCAAATTTCACCAATAGGTTGAATTTCTGGTAATCAGGGAGTTCTGCTCTATCTTTTGGGCATCTGTGACTTTTTCTAATTTTTGGTCAACTGTTTGACTTTTTGACTTTGTCAAATGACCAAAATGCCCTTTTTCAGTATAACTTTTCTTAATTTCCCATTTTGCCCTTAACCTTTTGGTCCTTGATCTTTTGGTCTCTGATTCTTGAAACAACTTCCCAGGGGATCACCCATCCTTGGATTTCCCTAAGGTGAGCACGCTTAACTTTGCTAATCCTACCGATTTTCATCCATCTGGCCAAATCTAATTCCGTGACTTTCTGCCTATAACTTTATTCCATTTACGAACTATCTGTTGGTGAATTCTAATTCATTCCGTAATTAACAGATTATCATTTATATCAGCTAGCAGAGAAATCATGGATATTACAATTAGTATTGGCAGATCTATTAAAGCGAAGAAGTGAAGTCCCCGATTCATTGGTCCTTACCGATGTACTTGTCAGCTATGCAAAATGTGTTTCACGTGTCGCAACTTAAGAAGTATCACCCATATCCTTCCCATGTGATTGAGCCAGAAGAAGTCGAGTTGAGAGACAATTTGACTTCTATACCTGAGCCAGAGAGAATTATAGAGGTTAAGGACAAGTAGCTGTGGAATAAGACAATTTGTCTCTTGAAAATTTCATGGAAAGGTATGTCTCCTTGTGATGCTACCTCGGGAATCGAAGAGCGAATGCGGCATGACTTCCCCTCCTTCTTTGTGGTTAGGCATGTTGATATGTTGTGAAAGTGATTGATAATTATATGTGTTGTGTTTTGCTGGTATTTGTGTGCGGATTATACTTATGGTTGTTTTGAGTGTTTGGAAACTTGTGGCTGTGTTTTTGTGGTGTTTATGATATCTTTCTTTTATTGTGAATTTTGGGGACAAAATTTCTATTTAGTTGGGAAGAGTTGTAACATCTTATCATTTAATAAAAAAAGAAAGAGGATGTAGAAGGTGGAGTGAAGGAAAGGGAAAGAGGAAGAGTGAGGGAGAAGGTTTGAGTATTGAGGAGGAAAGAAAGAAATAAAAAAGAGATGTAGATGGTGGCATGATGGAAAGGGAAAAGGGAAGAGCGAGGGGAAAGGTTTGAGTAAATGTAAAGGAAATAAAAAAAATATAATAAAGAAAGGATGCTAGGCGGACATGTGAATGCCCCCCACACCACTCCTCATTGAACACACACACATTACACACACACACCCACATTGCAGAGGAGAGGGAGTTGTGCTGGAGAGAGAGAGTGTGAGAAAGAGAGAGAAAGGAGTGTAGGAAGGTGTTTATCAGTTTGAGGTTTTACTTGCGGGATTATTTGGGCAAGCAAAATGATTTATTTTTATTAGACTCCTTTTATAAAAGTTGTTCTAAATATTGTTCTCGTCCTTTTGATAGTAATATATGTTTATTAGAGAATATTTTGGGACCAAGATTTTTATCTAGTTTTTGTTTTATTTGTAGAAGGACATAAAATTGTATATATACTTTTATAACTATGTTCTATAATGTTATATTTATTTATTTGATACCTTGAGTATTTTAGAAATTTAGTTGTGTTTAAAAGAGATATATTTTCGGTTATATAGGATATTTTAACTAAATAAAGATGAGTAGAAAAAATGAAGAATATGATTCATGGATAGATTTGATTGGTCAAAATTTATTATTTTTGGTATTACGTGATTTTATAAATAATTTTATTATAAAAAGTTTCTAGATCAATTTCATTGGGTATTTTAAGATATGAAAATTGCATTAAACAATTCATTTGCTGTTAGTGTAGGATTTGATCAAGAGTGGGTAAATTGGTCACTTTTAAAAATTAAGATAAAATTATAGAAATTAAACAAAGTCGCTAGAGAGCAGAGAAATATGAACACGAGTGATTTATATTGGTTCGGTCTTCCTGACCTATATCCAATCCACTAATCAACAACAACTAGGCTCACCGAGCCTTTACACCTGAAATTCACGCTCCCCCTTACACTTTGCACGAAAACAGAGTCTCACTCACTTTGTTTTTCTGTCTTAACTTAGTCCAACAACCTCAAGGTACCAACTTTAAGTTTCTCACAAGAATACAATAAGATTTATTAAGATGAACTCTCTAGAAAGAGCAGATAGATAAACACTGAAGCTCACAAGAATTTATGAACAAAGAATAAAGAAGGAAGTTGCAGAGAATAATAATGTGTATTAATATTCGTTGATCTCCATTCTCTATCTTCAACATTCTCCATTTATACCTGAGCTTCATTAATTAGCCGTTACTCTGAGATTGAAAGTGTGTTAGAGATAAGCTTATATACGTTACTCACAGTTGGCTTCTTTGTTGGTCTGCAATGAACATTGTATTTATTGCAGCTCAACTGTCGATGATGGACAAGACATTAATGCTTCATGCCGGACACATTCCTTGTCAAACATATACCTGGTTAATGAATAAGCTACAAACACATTTATGATGGCAGGTTAAATTCAAAATAGGCTAAGCATAAATGAGGAAAGTTTCGGTAAACGCTAGGCTTAGCTGTGTCAGAAAAAGTAATGCTCAAGTTTTGTTTCTCAATACTCAAGTGTTAGTAAAAGGAACAAGTACAAATTTGAATTTTATAAAACAATACTCGAGTTTTAGATTCAATGCTTGAGTTTTTGTAACACTTTTGAAGAAACTTGAGTATTTGCTTAAAGTGTAATAGAATACTTTCATTTTGTACTCGAGTTGCTTTAAGAGTATTGAAAGAATTATTAAATACTCGAGTTTTGCAATATGGTGCTCAAGTTTTGTGAACACTCTTAGTCGATACTCGAGTTCTCAGAAAGAGGTTTGAAGTAAAATCATTTTGGAAAACTCCAACAATCAAATATTCAAGCACAATGCTGAGTGTTGTAACACTCTCACCATAACTTAAGTTTTTCTGTTGCAATTGTTGTGTTAGATTTTGAAAATGGAACTCGAAGCTTGAGTATTACAAACCAGAATTTGAGTATTGATAACACTTCTTTCACAATACTCGAGTTTCACCTGAGAATATTGAGATACAAAGCATTTTAGTCTCAACACTCAAGTTTTCAGAAAATACAACTCAAGTGTTGTCAGCACTCAATCTTAAGCTTGAGTTTCTACTGAAAGTTTTGAAACATGGTGATTGAGCAACATTCCTTTATTACTTTTCCTAGTATTTCCAAAGTATTTAATACATTTTTGACCCATTATGACCCTGCTTGAGCTTAATTTGGAAACAAGAGTTATTGATCTTAATTAGCTTGATTTTGAGTGCAATTTCCATAAAATATGATATGTTTGCACTTAATTCTAATTATGAGCAAGTGATACTTCAAATCATTGCTATTTCATTTCAGGAACTCTACCAAAGACTGAAAGGAAGCAGCTTTGGAATATTTCACCATGGCGCATTACAACTTTCGATGTGGCCAAACTCAAGCAGGCAAGCAAGTGCTCTTGGGAGAGGTTCACTGCGGCGAATATCTCATATCAGCAAACTAGTTCAGATCTGAAATGGAAAGAAAACTGACCCACTTTCCAATTCTGACCCAGCATGGTTAGGAGACCCTGTTTAGGGTAAATTTCGTGGCCTTGGAGAGAGAGGTCAGCAGCCAAAGATCTTCATCTCATCTACTCTCACTCTAACCCTAGCCTCCAATTTCACTTCATTCTCTAACCATGGTGCTTGCACATTCTTCTAGGGAGTGTGTTGAACTGGACCATATAAGCAGCTAAACCTCTTTCTTCCTCTTGGAGATGGAGAAGGCTTGAGTTCAAGGCTCAACAAAAGGGGAGTATTAGTTTCAATCTATATTTTCATTATGGATTACTTAGTTGATGAATTAGGACTAGTAATTTGTACTTAAATACTTGACTACGGTTGTAGCCAACTTGGATTAAATTGTGTATTGATTTTTTTGTGTTTGATTTGGTAGTGTGAAGTCTCATTACTACCTATTCAATGCAATCTTTGTTATTCTCACTTATCTTCTTAGTTGTGCTTGATATTTGAGATGATAATATTTTGAATCGTATTTTTCACTTAGCAATTTCACTACACACACTAAGTGTTTCTGAAGGGTTTCATGGAATAGAGCTCATTGCATGCAATTTCTAACCCAGTAAGTTTTTGAGGTTTTGATTACGAAACTTAGTGCGAAACCATTATTCCGCCTTATCATTTGTGAACTATGATAGCCAGAATCATTTTCAAAGGGATTTCATCATAAGAAACTTACAATTCATCATTTGTTTTCTTTAGCATTCCCTTAATCCAAAACCCAAAAAGAAGTTTTGTTTTAAGTGTTTTTCATTATAATTCAAGATTTAGAAACAAACCACTTTTTTCCCTTACAGTGAACTTAACTAACAACCTAATTGAACTAATTGCGCCTAAGGCTCCGTAGAGAATGACCCTGGGGTTGCACTCTATAGTGAATCCTTGGAAATCATAAGTGTTTTGATCCGTTTTCAATGCCTTTAACAATGACAAGTTTATACTTTCAAACGCAATCAGATCACATGGAATCAATTTTATCTCATGATACTCGAGTGTTAGAATTCAATACTCGAGTATTGTCAACACTTTAATACCAACTTGATTTTGGTTTAAAAGTATTGGATTTTAAAATCGAGTTTTAAAGCATAATGCTCGAGTGTTTTCACTACTTCCACACAAACTTGAGTTCTAATTGAAGGTGTTGAAACTTAAACCATTTTGAACACTTAAAACTTGATTATTGAAGCATAGAACTTGAGTGATAAATCATGAATACCAAACACTTAAAGAGTTGATTTGAAAAACAAGTTTAACTTTATAATTCCTGTTTGTTATCATCAAAATATGGCATCAACATTTGGTACAATGAAAATGTTATTTGTATTTCAATCGGTTCAGATTTATTATTTTGTCTTTATATGGTTTTATAATTAATTTTCACTATAAATATATTGCAAATAATTTTATATTAGGTGATTATTTATTTAATTTTTGTATTAAATTCGTATTTACATTATTGTATAGATTTATTTGGTGACTGGACTATATTTGACTGCTTTACTCTCAAGGTTAGTGGGATTTAGCTTAAATTGAGGTAACCAGGATTAATTTCTTTTATATGCTTGTTGTGGACTACAAGGTATTTTCTAAACCTTATTTTCTTTATGGAAAAATTTAATTGTGAGTTAGAAAATTTTACAAATTTTTATATATGAAATTTGTTCTGTGAAGCAATGTATTTCTAAATTGTATGAGTGTTTTGTTATACATGAGATGATA
Source organism: Vachellia pachyceras (assembly GCA_025593235.1). Lineage (NCBI taxonomy): Eukaryota > Viridiplantae > Streptophyta > Magnoliopsida > Fabales > Fabaceae > Vachellia > Vachellia pachyceras. Next base: position 10,353 of record JANTPZ010138131.1, read on the forward strand.
TGACATTTGTGATGAATGATATGAACATGGCATTGGAACTGTATGATGGGTGTGCATTTATATTTATATGTGTTATATTGTGGGGCTATTTTAGGATGAACGAAAAGTGATGAATTATTGTGCCCTCAACTTTTGCTAATCTTTGGCTTGCATTTAAACTAAGTTGGTGTGGGTGGACACCTCCTTACCTTGGCCTGTTGCACGTGGTATGGGAGGGGTAGTATTCTTGAAGTGACTAGCTAGCTGTTGGCCAGATATACTAGCACTGATAGGTTGTACCACGTCCAGAAGTTATAAGGCGGAGCAGGTGAATAGGGGGTCAGTTGTTCTTGATAAATATTACGTTGTAGTCTGTGGAGTTATTGTATTGACAAAACCGCTTCCCTAACTTGCATTCCTATCCTGCATATGTTAGAAATTGATTTTGGTTACCGAGACGTCATGTCTCATCCCGTTGTTATTACTTTTTTTAGGCAACACCTCCAATTCTGGTAGAGGTCAAGGCAAGTAGCCAGAAGCATAAGTATTAAGCCTTGTAGGCCCTTTTTAGTTGATATTGTATTAAATTTTATATTGTCATATATGACCCATTATTATATATCATGATGCATTGCATTTTGGATGAATGTAAAGGAAACTTGTAGGCATTGTGCATTTGGTCATTATTTGTGCCAAGTGTATCGATTTTTGTGAGACAATCTAGCGATGGATTGTTTGTCCTGGATCCGGGATGGTTTATTAAAGGAAATCACTTTCGCATAACTCTATCATTATTTAATTATTTTTGGTTAAATTATTATGGTATAGATTTTGGTCTTTTTACATACTCTAGAATTCTTTTTAAAAACATTTTTTAAACTTTAAATCTTGTAAAACACAAAGGTCATTGTTATCATCAAAATATGGATATCAACACATTTAAAATATAATAATATGAACAAATTCAACATTTATCAAGTCAATGCAACTTAATAATGTATCATGCATCTTCCTGCATTACACAGAAGGCCACGAATAAAATTGTGATTTTCATTTGAATATATATTATGTTATTATATCTATTATAAAACTCACAAAAATATAAACATGATAAAGATAGTAAAACATTTTATAGAGAAGGATTAAAAAAAAACATTCCCAATATTTATTTATGTGTGCACAAAATTCTGGTTCATACTTTATTTGAAAATTTAGTTGATGATAGTATGATGACATCTTGCAATCTATATATTCAACCACACATAGTAGAATAATATTTGCTATTATTTGTGTTCACAAGACCCCTTTTTTTTGGGGATGTTCGCCTTCTAACTTACCGCAAGCGTACGGATCGCAAGTAGTATAAAAATATCGTTCCCACGAGGACTAACGCATAAACAAGATAATCAATGTAATTATGTGATTAATTAGATTGAGTAATTGATTGGTGTCCTAAAAGTTTATTAAATTCGTGAAAACTAACAATAAAATGAGAAAGACAAATTGGAGTTTTAATTCAATGATGAGACAAGTCTAGGATTATTTTTCACCAATACAATTCCTGAGAATTAAATACATACAACTCTTTTAATAATCATTAAATGACATAATATGTTAGCCTAAGGTTCAAAAAGCAATTGATTAAACTTTCTCAAGTCATAACCAAATTAATATCCTCTTTTAATATTCACAATCTCTTGCTACAGTCAAAGGAAAATAATCATTATGCAATAACCTTTATATGACAATTTAGGTTAATAACTATATCTCTATGTTACCAACAAACCATCCATTTAATTACTAAATTTCAAGTCTAACATAATTTTATCTAAGTCCTACAATTAAATTAACTTTCTCAAGCTTAATTCAATTGGACAAAATTTAAGTGGTTAATTAGAAGCATTAAACACAAGATAAAATTAACATATAATTGTCACTAATCATCAAAGAGCGTATTATCCAATCTCAATCCATACAACGTTTTAAAATAATCCTAGAACAAATCACTTAGCCATTAAACATTTCGATTATACCTGCAAAGCATTGATGAATTTAATTCAAAGAGAGGATAAAAGGAATTTAGGAAACCGAAGCACCAAACGCTGCCTTAACACTTCCAGCTTCTTCTTCTCTTGCAGCTACTCGTCGCCTCTGGTTCTCCAATTCCCAGCTGTTGCCTCCCTCGCTCTCTCCGCTGTGACGAAAAATGAAGGGGGAATGATCACCACCGACGCCCAGCTTCTGGTTGCAGCTTCTCCACGACGTGACCTCCAGCAACGCTCTCACGCGTCGCCTTTGTCTCTCCAACACTCTGATGCCGCCGAAACTGTTACTCTCCCTCCCTCTCGTGGCTCGTTCTTCCCAGCCGCCGAAAACACTCCAAGAACTCCTCTGGTCTCTCGTGCGTGCCTTCAAAGCTCTCCAGGTGACGCCCTCTGGTTCTCTTTCCAGTCACCATCACCAAGCAGAACCAGTGCACACCTCTCAGCTCTCTCTCATCAGCCGCCAAAAAGTGTTCCTATTTCCGCTTCAATAGTCCGCCCTCCATGCCGCTATTCGTTAGGTTTCTGTTTCCAGCTGCTGCATCCCAACGACGCCGTTTGCTTTCTCTGTTGAACCATGCAAAAATTGTTGTTAATACAATAATAACAATAATAATACTTACCCAAAAGCTAACAACTAAATTCCTTTTTTTATTTGTTTCTAAATTTATTATAATTGAAATAAAATCTCCAAATCATGTTATAATTCCTATTTTATCAAAATCTCTCCTAGATATTTTAATTTTGCACTAATAATTCTTCAAACATATCAAATTATAACTCAACTTCTATTTAAAACTGGGGAGTTTTCAGGGGAGCATGTGTCTACTAGACTTAAAAATGATATAGGCCCCCTATTATGAAACGCTATAATAATTATATTACGTTATATTTTATTAAAATTATGGTATGCCTACAACATCACAAAATTTCTATACTAGCAATAAAAGGTTAACTGAGAGAGTAAGGGCTAATTAAGGGTTAGATAAGCATAAGATAACTTAAGAAAGGGATTAAGTGTCTATTAGTCAAATAAGAGCAAAATGGTAATATGGCAAAAGTTAGGGGCATTATGATGATTCTAACAAAAAATGTTAGGAGATTGCCCAAGCACAGAAATGTACAAAGTAATATCCTGAGGTATATTTGAGGCAATATTGAGGTTAAAAGAGTAAGAATAACCTCAAAATGAATTTTCAGTAATTAATTAATATTTGGCTTATTAAAGAATTTTAGGCTAAATATAATTATTTGATATGGCAAAAAAATCCTCAAATAATTCTATAAAAGGGGGGAATAGCTTGAGGATCATGGTAATATATAAAATTGGTTTTAGCTCTCAACTCATAGCAGATTTCATGAAAGAAAACAAAAATAGCAGTTAATCTTGGAAAAGAGGAAATACAGAAAATTTCCGAAAATGCATTTCAGGAAATAGCTTGAAGTTGAGGAAATTTTGATGAATAATATCTCATTAATTATGGGAATTTCCTATGATATATTAGTCAAATGATCAAAGAATTCCCAAAAAGAATTTCTTAAGTATTTTTACTTAGCCTACAAGTAAGAAATTTTAATAAATAATTAATTTGAGAAGCTTAGAGGTAACCAAAGTTTAGTGTCAGTATTTCATATGAAAGAGCATTAAGAGGAGGTATTTATAAAGTAAAAGTTGTTGATGAGAAGTTGTATTATTATATATCGATAGAACTCGGAAGATAGAACTTCAGGGATAAGTTAAACAACTTTCTTGTTGAGTTAAGTAAGCTTCCATAGGTTTATTTTCTAAAATTATCACAATATATAAAATAATATATATTATTTAATGAGATTCATGTATTTTTAAATCATTTTCTACCGAATGTCGCTTCTCCAACGTTTATCTAAACAAATTTTCTTTTTCACAAAAAATGACTTATCCAAAGTTTGTCCAAATATAAATCATATTACATTTTTTACTCCTACCCAAAATTCATTTTCCAAAAGACATTATACCATAAATTCACTTCTTCCACCATTTATCTAAATAGACTCATTGTATTTTGGAAAGAATGATATTTCATGGAAATCTTAGTAGAAAATATTACAAACTAAAACATTAACATGCATTATCATTATTTATCATACTAAACTAGTCATTAGAGGTGAACATACCTTACTAACATGCTATTAACTCATACTTGCACATGGTCATGACACAACATAAAGTAAGGCTTATATGTTAAAACATTCATAAAGCTTAACTAAATCAATCATCATTGGCAAACAATCACAAATAATAATCATTATCAATATTAATATAAAAGTCAGGAACTTTACTACCTCTTGGCTTGACTTTGCTTACACTTAGTTTCTCTTGTCTCTTGGACTTAGTAGGCTATTTGCAAATCTCAATGTCTATACAGAATTATAATGCATTATATATTACTAACCACTCATTGACATGCATTATAACACAATAAACTTAATTCCCCTTCCCTTCCTCTTGATGAAACTAAACGAGAGCTTTCAAACTCTAACTTTTTCATTTTCAATTATAATGCTTTCAAGCTTATTTTCTTATTTGTATCATACACAACTTTTTTATTTTAAACTCATTATAAGCATCAGAAACATCAAAATGCAACTCTTCTCTATTGTTCTGCTCTTGACCAAAAATCACCAAGGGAAGAGAAACATTGATTTTTCAATTTTTTCTATATGCTTCCATAATTGTCTCTTTAAACCATATTTTAAATCTATCCTTAAATCATTCTCTTATGACTTTTTTTTAAAAAAAAATTTGGACACCACCCCTAGGGTTCTTGCATCCCAAAGTTACAAAATCACAACAGCAATCACAAGTTCAACCATCATAATCATCAACAACATTACTAGAGTCTAGCTTTAAGGCTTACCTCTTCCAAATGAGGGACTCCTCACATTTTCTCTCTAAAATAGCTCCATATCTTCCTCTCTTCTCTTCAAGAACACCAAATCAAGAAGAGATTTTGAGATTAGATATTGTCTAGATGCTATAAACTTGAAAAAATGGAATATTTTCATCATAAACTTACTTCTCCTCTTCCCTTTTTCTTCACAGAACTCCCTTTCCCTCTTCTTTTCTTGTTGGCCGATTTATGGCCTCTTCAAATGAAGTCTTGAAGCTCTTTTTTTTTATAAAAAAAATCCCAAGTTGGTAAATGCATGTGGGCTCCACTAATATGGAGAAATAACATTCTAATAATAATTTTTACCACGTGAACATCAACTCTTCTTGCTTTTAATCTTTAATAATAACTTGCCATGTGGTATTATTAAAACCCCTCATTCTTCTTTATGGTTCCCTTATGTTCCATTCAATTCGGAACCAATCTTTCAAAAGTACTTTTTGAAAATCCTTTGATCATGGTAAAATCATTAAAAATTCATCTTTATTAGGGATCATTCCAAAATTTTCCCCAAACACAAAATCTTTTCATAAATGCCTTTTAGACAATTCTTTATGAAAAACCTTTTTGTGGAGTTTATCGTCCTTACATTTTCGTTCATGTAAACTATTTCTTATTTAAACCTGAAACCAATTTTATAAATTTACATAATTCTTAAAATAAATTTCCCCTATCCTTGAATAAATATTTAGGCCTATTAGTATTTTGACTAATAATCATTTAACCAGCTAAATATTAAATAAATACTGAAAATTCCTTTTGAAGTAATTTTTGCTACTTAACCTCAATTATGCCTCAAATATATTTTGGAGAATTATTCTCTACAATTTGTATATTTGAGGCAATTTTATGATATTCTGGTGAAATTTACCAAATTACCCAATGTCATCTGAATTTAAAAATTACGATTTTACCATTGTTTAGGGTGGCAGGTATAATTAGGATTTCTATTATTTTATTTGACCTTTAACTAATTTTAAGTTACACATTTAGCCTTATATTTATGATACAAGAAATATGGATATTACAACACATACCCTCCAATTAGCCTAATCATGCACGTTTACCACGCTCTCCATCACAAAACCCATTTACCCACAGAAAAAACCAGCAAATCTCACAACCATGAACAACACTAGGAAGATGGCTACAATAAGAAGGGCCCGTTTGGTTGTCAAGAAAATTTTTGATAGAAAAGGAAAATGGGGTATTTTCCTTCATTGAAACCGTTTGGTTGCAGCATTTTCCTAGGAAAGAAATTCTGGCAGCGTAAGATTTTCTCATGTTTAATGGAAAATGGGTTCCCACTCATATTGGTGGGATTTGATTTTCCTACTTTAAAAATTACGGTATGGCCTTGGTCTTCTTCTCTTCTCACTTTCGCCTCTGCTTACTCAAATGCTGTGCCGTCGGTCACTGGCGGACCTACATGAGGTCTAGTGGGTGCAGCCGCACCCCCGACTTCTGGAAAATTAGGTATATATTAGTGACATGTGATTTATTTTGCACTCACTCATTTGCTAATTTTGAACCCACTAAATTTTTTTTTCAAATTCTTCTCAAAAGATATTAAGAATAGGTCACACTTATCTTCTCAAAAAATAGTTTGCACCTCCTGAACCCGGGTCCTGAGTCCGTCACTGCCGCCGGTAAACATTCTCCCTCCTTGGCAGTCATGTCCTACACCCTCTCGCTCTCTCTCTCGTCCCTTCTTCATCAAATGCCGTGCCGTCGGTAAACATTCTCCCTACTTGCTGGTCAGTGTCCTACGCCCTCTCACTCTCTCTTGCCTTTCTCTCTCGTCCGGTAAACACTCTCTCCCCCTTTTTCATCTTCACCACATTCGAATGTGGTGTCATCATATCTTAATGTTTATAAATGTATATAAGATATATATAAGTATACATAATTAATAATATATATAATTAATAAATATAATATAATTAAGTATTATACAATTAAATATAAATAAGTTAAATTTTTATTAATAAATACTTATATTTATAAAAAAACATTTTATATTTGTCATTAAGGGTAGTATAGTCATTTGATACAATTTTCTTACTTTCTTTACTACAATTTTAACCTAACCAAATAAAATTTTTTCCATCAACCTATTTTTCATTCCAATGCCAACCAAACAGCACACCCCAAAAAAGTTTTCCATTCCATTTCAACGAATTCACCGAACAAAACAGGCCCTAAGGCATGAAAAATGACGTGAAAAATCTCTTGTTGGTAATTTTTCGAGCTTTTTACTCCTGATCACACGTGCATCATTCGCCAACTTTTTATGGGTTTTCTCACACCAACATGCTTTCTAATCCATCTTTTCCTTTTTCCTTTTCGATTTAACTCTGGGATAATATTATCTTTTTACTCATATTTTGAAATTCATGTTTGGTTCAATACCTCTTATTTGGGAACAGCTAAATTTGAAATTTTGATTTATGCTGCTTTCAATGTTCATTTTCTCCCAATATTCAAACTTCTTATCTTTGGAGCTCCTTTCCCGAGACGTGGTGATGCCTCCTTCACATCCCACCACACCCTTTTTCCTCAAAACTTTAGGCTCCGGTCAGATAGGATGAAAAGTTGAGAGGAAAAAAATGGGAGGAGAGAAAATGGAGAGAAGAGAAAGGTAGAGAGAAAATATTATCACCCATCCTGCTTGGATAGGTGAGAGAAAACAGAGAGGAAAGAAAACGGGTAAATGGTTGAATGACTAAAATATCTTTAAATAAAATCTTTTAATAAGTAGTAACAAGTAAACTATTTTTACAATATATAAAGTATAATATCCAATTAAATGTGATAATGAAAAAATTATATTAACATTAAAATCATTAAATAATTTAAAATCAAACTATTTATTAAATATATCTTTTCATGTTATTATATTTCAAAACACAATAACTTATATAAGAATATATCATATTTTTTAATGTTGTAAGGTTTTAGTAAGCAATTAAAAAATAAATTAGATATTAAAATATATTTTAAATCTTATTCTTTTAAAAAAAGTTATAGTCATAATTTAAAATAAAATTATATATTAAACTTAATTAGTTAAAATGAAAAAGTAATAAAATAGTACGTGGATAGATAAGGAAAAAGAGTTTTATCTTCATTTTCTCTTTATGTGTGGAGAGAAAAGTTGGTGAGAAAATGTGTTGAGACCCACACCCTATTTTTTCTACAACTCTTCCTCCCTCCCACTCTTTTTCTCCAATCCATGCAAGAGAGAAGTCATTTCCTCCCTCGTTTTCTTTCTAAATTTTCTTTCCACCCTCATTTTCTCTCCATCCACGCATATGGTTAAACTCTGCTAGTAAGTTATGATGCTGGTGTTCTGTTGTTGGTGTTTGCAATAATCCTCAAGCTCTCGAGTTGTAACTTGCCTTTCAAGGTAAAAAGAATCTGTAAAATTTCGTATGTACCTTTCCCAGCCCCAAATTCCACCAATCATAAGTTTGTGGACAAAATTCACTCTCAAGCAGCCATGAACTCAATCAAGTCCACAAGCACAATTCGAGCAGAATGAATGTGGCGCTAACTCCACGATACTATGGCCACTCCCCAACTCCGCCATCATCTTTCTCGTACTGTTCCCTCCCTTTGCGTCAGTTTCCGGCCACCCAATCCTACCGTAACCTTCCGTCCGCACTCCCTCAAATCGTCGAAATGCCCAAACTTGTCCGTCGAGGCTAACAAAACCCACAAATGGGCTATTCAACTGAGTTTAGTTGAACAGAGTCCCTCCAAATCAACAGTTGATGTAGAGCAGCTCGTGCGGTTTCTGTATGACGATCTTCCTCATCTCTTCGATGATCAGGGCATCGATCGGACGGCTTACGATGAACGTGTCATCTTCCGTGACCCCATTACCAAGCACGATAGTTTGAGTGGATACCTGTTTAACATAGCCCTTTTGAAGACAATCTTTAGGCCTCAATTTCAGTTACATTGGGCCAAACAGGTCTGCTTCACTATCCTTATTTCTAATATCGTAGGCTATAGTTTACCACCTTTTGTTTTAACTTAAGAAGCACTGGGTAAGAATTTGAGACATACCTTATTGGATTGAAGACATGACTTTACTAAATTTATAGTTTACTTTATCGCCAAAAAAGTAGTTTACTTGTATACTGGTCTGCTTCAATACCCTCATTTTTATAGTGTAATTTATAGTTTATCCCCTTTTGTTTTAACCTCATATCAGTTCGGCAAGTGGCTCAAAAATTTGTAATTCAAAGCTTCTGTGTTTCAATTCCATTTAGCTACGTGAAAATGGTGAACAACTCAGTAAATGTCTATTTCACTCAAGATGCTTTCACTTCAATATATTTTGGGGGATTTACTATTTAGTCCCACCTAATCAAGATATTTAACCATTGGTCCCAAACTTTGCAATATTTAAACAGCAGTCCCAAGGGACCAAGGGGAATTAATTTTGGATGTGAAAAGACAATGATGCCCCTTGTTGAGTTAAAAGGGAAAGCTGCTGGGTTTTGTGTCTTCACTATTCATTGTTCGCAGAAAGACTGGAGTTAGAACAGGGGAGTGACCGGGAAGACAAAACGGAGAATAGGGAAGCTCCATTAGTTTTTCTCTCTTCACTCTTCATTTCATCAAATGGTCCTTGTTCTTCCACCTTGTTGCTACATCTAGTTCTGTGCGTGTTTGTCCTAAATTGTGGAAAAGCTGTGCTGTGCGATTGTCATTAGAAAGGTGGTTTGAGGAAAGGGTTAAGGTGGGTTTAACTATTTATTGTTATCAACTTTGAAGGGGAAGCTAGTAACATCAATGTGTAGTATATGTTAATGT
>JANTPZ010138134.1:0-18295 GCA_025593235.1 Vachellia pachyceras
ATTTATTAAAAGATTTTTATTTAAGGATATTTTAGTCATTCAACCATTTGCCCATTTTCTTTCCTCTCTGTTTTCTCTCACCCATCCAAACAGGATGGATGATAATATTTTCTCTCCACTTTTCTCTTCTCTCCATTTTCTCTCCTCCCATTTTCTTTCCTCTCAACTTTTCTTTCCATCCCAGCAGAGCCCTAGTTTCCGCTTGCTTTTAATTTCTCAAGTTGGATTAGATCTACCGGCAAGTGGGGTATCCAGTTGTAGCGCTAGATCTTTAGCAGGCTATGAGTTTGATTATGCAGTTGGGATCATATTTGTGTCTTTAGATTGCAAATGGATAGATGCGATTCATTGTCCCAGCCCATGAACTTGGTATCTTGGAATGCTTTGAGTCTGGGTTACTCGAAATAAAAGATCTTCTCCATCTGTTATTTTATTACAACAAATGCTTCAGTTGAGTTACCGATCTAATGAGTTTTTTTCAGCCGTTCTTAAGTCATCATTGGCCTCAGACCTAGTTCAGCTTCATGGTTTAATTATAAGAATGGGATATGAGAATTATGATTACATATTAAGTTCTCTTCTTATGTCTTACACTCGAAATGGTCTCATAAATAAAGCCATGGCCTTTGTGAATTATCTTAATGATCCACTTTCTGTCGTCCCATCAGTCATCATTGCTGGCATCTATAACAGAACGTGCCCGTACGATGAAACACTGAAATTTCTTTCTTTGCTAGAAAAACCAGATGTTGTATCTTGGAATATTGTCATTGCAGCATGTGCTTAGAGTAATTATTAATATATTATAATGAGGCTTTTGAGCTGTTTAAGCGTATGTGTTCTGCAATTATACATCCTGATAATTACTCATTTACGAGCCCTTTCTGTGTTTAGTACCAAACTCTGTAGTTTGGCGTTGGGCAGTTCTCTTCATAGTGCTATCAGCTTGCAGATATGGTGGATTAGTAAGGGAAGGGATTGAGTTTTTCAGGAAAATGGCTATGATTTATGGGGTTCAGCCAGAAATTGATCATTTTCACTATATAGTGGACCTTCTGGCCAAAAATGGATGTGTTGTGGAATCATATGTGAACATAATAAGTAAATGGATAGTTAATTATTTTGTTAGTTTGTTGGGATACAGTCTTTAGCGGTTTGTTAGTTTAGATTTGGCTTGGTCATTAAGTCATTCTAGCCTATAAATAAAGGGCTAATCCCTATTGTAAATGATGAGATTATGATTCATGATATGAGTAAGTGTGATATGGCTTAGTGCCCTCTCTCTCTCTCTCTCTCTCTCTCTTGTTCCCTCTCTCCTCCTCTGCCTTTCTCTACTTTCTGATCTTGATTCCTCTCTGTTCCCTCTCTTTTCCCCTTTCTCATTTCTTTGGTTAATACCATAACATGGAAGCTGAGAAATTCATGGCAAGCATGCGTTTTCCTACAAATGCTAAGATATGGCGGAGCTTCCTTGAAGGCTGCAAGAGTCAAGAAACTGCAAATCAACTTTTATAGAATAAAAACTGATTATTTCACATGACCATTTTTTTTTTTAAATTTCATGAATCTCCACCTTGTATGAGGGATGTGGAGGATGATGAAGGGTTAGAATAACTTTTATTTGCTGTATTTCTTTTGTCCCCCCTTAGTATTGTCTGCATCATCGTTTCACTTTATCAGTTCCTTTCTACTTAGCCTTATTGCGGGGTTTGCGCTTTCGTCTCCATGCCATCATGTTCCTCAATAATTCTGTTTGCTGTTGATTGCTTTGAATTCTGCTCTCATCGCTTTGCTTCTGCCCTCCCCTTCCTTGGGTTAAGTCTGGTAAGGGATTTCACTCTTTATTTTTATATTTCTGCCCATCTGGTTTCCTTGATTCCTGCTCTTCATTATTATCATTCTGCGATCTGTTTAGGTAAAATCAATTTTTCTTTTTTTGAACCATTGTTGTTTACTGTTTCTTCAGAAATGAAATCCTTTGTAAAGTTTCATGGTTGATCTGGTTCTTGGATTTTGCTGGATAGAGTGTGTGTAATTCATTTTTTGGAGTTTGAGCTCATAGGCTAAGCTATTGTTACCCAACAGCTTTTTCTTGGCTTATTCATTAGGATAATTGTGAAGAACAAGTATAAGAGTCAGTTAACCATATTGTGCTTAGTACAGAGTACATTTCGCCTTTATTAAATCATTATCTAAGATATTATCATGGTTGAAATTGGGCTCATAGCTTTATACTGTACTAAGATTCAGTCCTATTGTGGTTACTAATGGATGTTATTTTTCAATTCATGCGTACCCCTATCTTCTTGAAGGACTTCCATTTCCATTTGCAAATACCAAAAGGTGGAAAGGAAATAAATAGATACTCATCACCTACGCATCTAAAATTCTAACAAAATTAAACAGCCACTGTATGAAGTGTTGCTGCATTGTATTAGTCAACTGTTGGTGAAAATGTGTGTTGGATATATTTGTAGATTAACGAAAGAATGATTATGCTGCTTAATTTTGTATCAATTACTTGGTATACAGGGTACTTTATGCCCTTCTGTAAGATCTTGAAGGGATTATTTTTGGCATTACCATGAATTATGACTGGTGGGAAAATGTGTCCCTGTTCTCCACTTCTTTATAATTGGGTGAGATTTGTTTGTTTGGGATTTTGAAAGAAACTATGCTAACTCTTGTGTAGAGGATTGATTGGAAGTTATTTATGCATATTGCTAGGTTAGAGTGATGGCGATTTTAAGATTTAAACTAGCGATATAAATTGGACCGGGAGCAGCTGTTCATTTGGCTTGATTCATGGTCTTTCTTGGTCGGTTTCCCTGATGGACATTTAACGGGATTTGAAAGCTTTATTGTATTGATTCTTTGTATGTGTTCTTATAGATGTAATTACTCGTTTTTTTCCGTCTTCAAATTCATAATTAACTGAATCATGCAATCTTTGATGTAGTAGTTCTATCTGGAAATCGCATACACTATTTTTGTTACTCCTTCCGGTCCTAATTATAGGACACAATTTGGGAGTTCATTTTGGTCCTAATTATAGGACACAATTTCAACTTTTGTCATATTCTTCCTAAAATACCTTTATTAATACTTTCTCAACAATAATTACACACATTAATAATTTATTAATGTATTTATATATTTAACACACATATAAATCTGTGTGTGTGTGTACACACACACATATATATCTGTGTGTGTGTAAACACATACATACACGCATATATATATATATACACATATATATCTATGTGTGTAACATATACACGTGTTTGTGTGTCTATATGTGTGTATACACACAAGATATATGTGTATAATATAACACATACACACAAATATATATATATATGTACATATATGTGTATATGTATATGTTTATATGTGTATGTATATACAGACACACAAATATACATATACATGTGTGTGTGTACACGAGATATATACATATATACGCATATACACATGTATATTGGCGTCAAACAAATAGGGTAAGGGAATAACACTGTTCAAAAATTTATGAAGCTTATTCATATCCCAACATAATTAATTGATTTAATCGCGATGCAATTTTAAATTTTAAATAGGGGCATTTTAGGTCAATAAATAAAATTAACTAATTTAACTACTATTCTTAATTTCTTCAAAATTAGGTAATTGTGTCTTATAATTAAGACTGGAGGGAGTATATTAGAAGGGTTTGAACTCTAAATATGTGCTCATACTCCACCTCACCTTGGCCAAATGAGCTAGTCTCAGATAGCTGGAAAATGGATACTATACATTCTAATATTGAAGTCAAGCATGATTTGTGTGTGTTAGCTACGCCTGTAAATTAAATGTTTATGTCTTTACACATGTTGATAACCTTGTCACTCTTGACATATTACATTCTCAAAACACTCTTATTGTTCAGATCCTTAATGACGTGTATTGTTATTGGTTCATTGAGTTTTCAACTGTAATAGGGAACTAAAGATGGTTTCTGAAGAAGCTATGAAAGTTGTTTTTCCTTTGCTGGAGGGCGTTGATTTTGCTTCTTGTATGATAGTATGTAAAAAGTGGAGAGACATAGCCCGAGATGATTGCTTTTGGAAATGTCTTTGTGCCAAGAGATGGCCCTCAATCGGCAAGCGACCTAATCCTCCTACTGAGAGCTACTATAAGTTATTCCAAAGCTTCTATAAACGCCAGCATAAAAAAACCCTTCTCCCTCCAAGAATCTCCTTTGATGATTTGGAGTTCTTCATTGACATTTGGTCTGAAAATAGATTAATTTTCTCAGAAGCGGTCCCTGGCTCTGTGCTGCAGCAAGGAGTTAAAGTTCCACCTTCTGGAGCTTGTGAATTGCTTAAATATCACTTGGTAGCTCCTGAATTTAAGATGACATTATCTGTTGAACCTAGATTTATGGTATCTTCGAGCAAAACTGCAACAGTTAGAGTCTCTGTATTGGCTGGACGGAAGGATTCAAATAAGGTTGCCCGCATCATTAACAATTCTGTATTTGATTACACTGATCAGTCATCCTACATAGCATTGGCTTTTGACTATCTGGACATATCTCCTGTGTACCCTTTTTTGTCTGGCATCCGGGCATGGGTCTCTCTGCTATTTAAGGAAGATAGAAATGAAGGAGCTATGGATGTGTTTGGTATACAGATGGATTTCTGTGATGTGGCAAACACCAAGGAAGAAGTCTTGTGGCTATTGGACATGCTTGATTGGAAGTAAAAGTTTTGATATGTGTTTATAGAAGGCTAAACTAAAACAATCAGGAAGCGTATTTGTTGGGAGAGGTGAAACACTTGTGTTCTAAGTATAAAAAGGGAAGTTCTTACTCGAATAAAAAAAATGGAATTAATGTCTTTCTGCACAGAATAGATGTTATACCTTGTAGTTTCTCTGCTCACCATTTTTGGTGAGAACAATATTTTATTTTGCAGTTTTTTGGAGTGAAATGCACTAAGTTGGCCAAGTTATAAATCATATGTTTTCTTATAAATTCATATCGGTATTGTTAGATAATATTTTTTTTTTGTCTATTGTCGTTGCCGTCATCAGATTAGTTTTGTACAATTGCCTTTTAAAAATAAATTCTGGCAAGAAATAAACCAAAAAAATGTTAGAATGATTACTTTAAAAAATCACATTTGGAAAACAAATCAAACTTGCTTGGAACAATTGTTTTTAAAATCAACTTATACAACAAAAAGAATGTGAGAGTGAGAGATAAAGTGGAGGGTGCAAAGATGACAAAGAAAGTCGAAGAGTTATGATATACACCAACTCAAGCAATTCAGAAGGTGTCCCTGCATCTACAATCACAAGTTTACCTACGCATGTGATTAACATGTGTGGATCAAATATACCACTTTGTATATTTTTATAAGACACATGTACCACAAAAATTTTTGTCAAAATAAGTCACTTTTAAGATAATAAATGAGTTTTCATCAATTTTATCCTATTCCCTATAGGTTGAGCACATGAAGAAGACATAAGAGAGATAGGAATGTGTAAATGTACAGAAATTAAAAGATGTGAGAAAAAATATAGACCCTTTCATTTATTTAAAATATAGGCTCTACTAAATAAGAATTAGTGTCATAAATCTAAGCCTAATCAAATTGTTTATTTAAAATATAATATAAATTATAATTAAATCCCAATGAATATAATCATAAAATCAATTATCAATTTTCTTGATACGTAGTCTAAGTTCTCGCTAATTTCACAAGTCATTTCTAAACAACTTACCAGAAATAAGAAATAAGAAAAAGAAATTAACTTATTAAGCTTAATACTTTTATTATAAGGCATATGTTTACATGTATGAATTAGAAATAGTATATGCATGCTCAATATTATTACAATAATTATGTCAAGCATTTGTTTAAGGGATGGGAGCTCTTTCCCATATTTCGTGTTGGTCACCTCTAAATTTTGGACATGAATGATTCTGTGAGATCAGAAAGTGTCAAACGCCTTCTACGTACAACTACTTCAAATGAGGAGGCAAGCCAGACGAGGGAAATAAGTTCCCCACCTTTAGCAAGATGTTTGACATGGATACTTGTTCTACAATTGACTGCTGCAAATATCAACATTTGAACCCATACGTGGCCTATAGCTTCCCATTTGAATTCTTTATCTTTAAGGTCTTGGGCTATGCCACGTGCCAAAAGCAAGACAGTTGGGTATGGTGGTGAGGAGTTATAATGATGAGTGCTACTTAGAACATATTGACAAGCCTCCTCTTCACAATGACTTGATGTTAGGCCATTCCGTTTAAAGAACCCAATAAATTCACTTGAAATGGATTCATTCACCATAGTTTCCTGTTCCCAAGGTCCTTCAATTCCAGGCAATTCAGACAGCATATCTGGTTGCATGAGAAAAAGGTACATCATGTAATCTGAGATAAGCTTGCTATAACGACGCCAATCGCAGGCAAAATTATTATCCTTATCGTCGGCATAGCATAGAGTTGTAGCTATATGCAACAATGTGAGGGTTCTACCAAAAGGATACTCTTCGCTTCTCAAAAAGGGATTTATTATATGATCCATTATATTGTCTATGACATCTTTAATCCTTCCTTCTCCCACAGAATGTATTCTCTGCTTCAGAGTGCTGTCATGCATTGGTCCGCTGGAAAGATCTGCAAGAACATCAATACCTTCATCGATGAACCGCCACAACTCAACTTGTAATGGAGTCTTTGTTGTATATTTTGACAGCTCCAAGATTCGAAGGAAATGTGCGATTTGATCGAAAGTTCTCTCTAGAAACTTCCCTAGCTTCAAGCACAAATATGGCTTCTTGGGGACATCATGACACTTGCTTAGGTAAAGCCTTATCAAATTATGTCCCGAGATTGAACGGCTCCATTGACGAAATAAAGTTGAGCATTTCCCATAACCAGACAAACTGTCTGATCTAACACGCATTGGGGTGAAAACTCGACTTGCCGTGGCTGACATCAAGCTAGAGATGATTTCAAGAAAGAGGGCCCCACAAAAGAGTGTGTAGGTTATTGAAACATCAACCTTGTCCCACATGATCGAACCTCTAGTTTTCTTTTCTGAAGAAAAAACTCCAAGGGCTACAACCATTGAGATAAAGGCAACTAAACGAAGAATGAGTCCAACTCTGCTATGCAAAGCAGGAGCCTTGGTGTAGTGACTTTTATAAAAATATTCAAGCCAAATCTCTAGCTGACGAAGACTTCTTTTATCGGACGATAGGAATTGATTAGCTAGGAATTTGTCAACTGAAGGCTCCATGCCGCTGAAATAAGTACTTCCGGGAACATCTTCTTTAATGGAAGTGTCATCTAATAAGGATCGAAAAGGGGATTTATTACTACTCATACCCAAGTCATCGCTGGCGAGGTATAAAGCGCGAGTCCTCTCAAAGCATTTGATCAGGCCAGCAACAAAAACGAGAAGCGTGGGAACCCACATTGTATTTCGTGGAAGAGTAAGAACAAATATATAAGCTGCTGCCCCAACCTGGAACAACAACCCTGGAACTTGCCTCAACCATAATTGGTTGTCCTCCAAGGAGAAAGCGGTGATCGTGTCGGGGCCTCCGAAGTGTAACAGAACAAATGGGGCCCACAGTGCCATCAAGATTTCCTTATTAGCATCATCATCGTCGCCACCAGCGTTGTTGGTGATGAGTCCCATGGAGAAGTTGGCAGCCCAATCAGCAAGAAGGTAAGCAGTCCAAATGAAGAATTGTAGAAACATGCTGTCTGAGCGTTTCCTGGATGGAGCAAACAACACAAGAAACATTTGTACCAAGAAGCTCAAAATGATGGCTCCTCGGACATTCCAAACGTCCCATATGTTTTTCACTCTTTTAGGGATAATTGTCACCATCTCTCAGTCACGTACTTATTCACTTTGGCTATCACCAATAATTCAACCTTAAACGTACTGTAGATTACTCATATATATATATATACACACACATTTGCCACGATTATGTAAGACACGTCTGTGGCAATTTGCATTTTGCAGATTTGCAAGTGAAATGCTGTATCTGATTCCAGTCTTGTTAGACTTGCAAACGAATAAACACATAACTGCTTGGTCCAGTTATAAGTAAAGAATCAAAGGGGCACTTTTACCCTGTCTAATTCTGAAATGAAAATTAGGATTGATCGTGTAGAAGTTACTATAAGCGTGGTTCAAAAAGAAATATTTCTAAACTAAAAAAATTATGGTGTCTTTATTTTGAACTTTGGCACATCAATTAAATAAAATTAAATTTAAAAACGTGAAAGCATAAAATAACTCTTATGTTTTATATAAAATAAATGAAATATATACTCCAAATGTATTCCGTCAGCAGATCGAGAAAATATTTAAAATTATTTAAAAATAATCAAATATGTAAAGAACTGTATTTTTTTTCTAGCCATTCCCTTATTTATAAAAAGGACAAGTGAAGAGTATAAATGCAATAAGCACAGTCAACAAAGAGCAAAGTTAGAAAAAAAGCAATAAATATTTATACACATCTAGAATGAGGCATACATTTTAGACCACACTCATTTGAAAATTTAAAATTTATAATAAGAGACGGTAGGAGTAATAATTATAATAATATAAAAAGCATTATATCCTTTAGATAGTAAAGCACAAGCAACAATAATATTCCACCGTCAATCGCATTCCATATTGGGAGAACAATTTTTTTTTCATTGAAACTTCCTTAGTGAGCAAAGTGGAAAGAAAACATTTGTGATACCAATCTTGCAATAAAAATTCGAAGTCGCAGGTAAAAAAAGAGACACGAAAAGAATATTTTTCGCTTTACTCATCTTAATAGAATATACATTTTTTGCCCCAAAACTGCCAAAATTAAAGCGCAAATGACCATTATTCTGCAAGTTTCACCCTCTTCATTACAATTATTATTATTCAATTTAGAACCTGTTTGTGGCTCAAAAGCCCTTTTTTCCGTAAATCGAGATAAACTCCTTCACATACTTATCTCGTAAACCATAAAAACAAATAGACTCCTAGAAATTTTTTTTATGACTACAACTTCCTTAATTAGTGAGCAAAGTGGAAAACATTTGTGGTACCAATCTTGGAATAAAAATTTGAAGTTGCTGGTTTTTTTTTTCAGTAAATTTCCCTTTTTTTAAAAAAAACCTTCTTGTTTCATCTCAAATTCAACGCTAAGTACATGCGTGCTTAAATCTAGTTTAAGCTTGAATTTGAAAATAAAAAGACTTAAATATTCTTACCAAAATTCAAGAAAAATTTGTCCTAGTTTCAATTTTTCTTCCCAAATAAATAATGTGTGTAATATGAAGGTATAGAAAATTGAACTATTAATAAGCCTTAAAAAATATGTCATTTGTAAATTTCATGGAAAGCACATTGAGTTGACATACGCGATTCCTGATAATAATATTCAACAAAAATTTATTCTGAGTATGATTATTATATGTCATATTATGTCATATATATATATATATATAAGGTATTGTATGTTACATGATCTGGAGATCGTAAAGATCAAGGAAACTTCCATATGCAAGAGTCCAAAGAAGAAATGGTCTTGGTTATAATTATATATAGAGCAGAAATGGTCACAGCTATCATTATATATAAAGCAGAAATGATCTTAATTATAATTATATATAGAGAGAGAATACTGATAGAATTTGCATTGGAAGAGAGATTGTATGAGATCAGTTCCTTACTGGAAATTTCTATGCTTGTTGCTTTGTGGTCCTACTCCAGCATACTTATTAACTAATGTCCACTATCTTCAAAGACGGGTCCTTTCCGTTCTTACATATCTGCCATGAATTTTTATACATTCAAGAAGAGAATTTCATCCTCGATAACTTTTTTTCTTCATGATCATAATATAACTTAAAAACAATTATTTTGCTTTTGGTTCAAGCTTTTAAAGCTTAAGGTAGAAAAACAATTAGTAGAAACCAGAAAGAAACAGATATAACAATTTCTTTTGTAAAAAATATATAACAAAAATTTAACGTGATTTGATTTTTTTAATTAAAATAAGTTTATGTTACTCCATTTGATAAGAAGTACTTTGGGACTTGATTTTAATCCGAAATGTAAGACATGTTCATATTTATCAATCTTTTTTCTAATTTAGCCATGAGGAGAGAGAATGAGAGAAGTAATGAAGATAATTAAATTGAAACCTAATATCAACTTAAAGGACCAAACATATATTTTAACTGAGTAATAACTACTTATTAGAATTTGTGATAATTCCGTGTTGGTTCCTCCTATCTGGACCAAACATATACTTCTGTGCTGTTTCTTTTAATTTTGTAGTGTTTAGGTGCCATTATTATGCGCGCAAGAACGGGAAAGAGAGAAAATTCAGGAAAGAAAGAAGATAAAAGGAAAAGCAATAAGGCGAGGAAATAAAGATATCTCTAACTCCTTAATAAATAGCCTTGGAAATAATAAAATAACAAAGACTTAGTTTCATGAAATGTATATAGTGCATCCACCCTTAATATGAAAAAGATTAAGGTGCTACCAACAAGTTGATAGAGGTATTAAGAGATCTTACCCCATAAGGATAAGAGCATAAATTCCAATTTTAAGAAGTACACTTGTCAAATAAAAAAAAAAGATTAAGATGTTAGATGCAAGATTGTCAAACTCGCGATAAGGATGTAAGCTCGTGATAAGAATGTCAATTCAAATTGTGAACTCAAATTGTAAATTCGTAGGAATTTAGTTTTATAAATAAATAGGTGTTAAAAATATATAATTAAATAATAAAAATATAAAAATGAAAAATAATTTAATTTAAATAAATTTTAAATATGAATAATTAAAATTAAATCCATCAACATTTATAAGTTATCATATCGAACGAAGAAATTTCTATCAATTTCATATATAAAGTCATTAAATATGATTAAAACAAATAATATAACGAGTTTAAAAGCGAGTTGACATAATAATATAAAGTGAAAACGTAAAAATGGTAAACCCCGGTGTAAAAACTCATGAATTTAACCAAGTTTATTATTAGTATGAGTTTAAAGACAAATTAACATGATTTTATAAGGTATAAACGCTAATAAAAATTAAAAGGCCAACTCCCGATTTTGACAATAATCGTTGGATGTAACTAAATTAGTGAGGACTAATAGAGAAATAACATTGAATACACTATAAATAAGATTAAGGGTAATAAATGATAGTAAGAAATAATGTCGATGCTAGTTATCCTTAAAAGAATCACTTTCTTATATATATGTTTTTTAAAAAGTATTCATTTAAAGAGTGAGACTTTAATCTAGAAATAATGACTTCTAACGTTGTTCCCAACCAAATATTCCCAGAAAGCTCTTTACATCTACTTTCTAAATGAAACAAGAATTACTCCAAAATTTGTTTCCTCCTCAGAGTTATGATTTAAAGAGTGAGTGCTTGTCTGGAACAATGTTAGAACTTCTGAGCGTGCTTTCAAAATTTATATCTCTTTCATCTGATCATTGCTGAACTGTATCTAGGTATCTGCATTTCGCTCTTTTAGTCTAGTTTCAGATGAATCTAGTTTCATCACAATTAGAGTTGCGCTTTAAAAGATATAAGGGATGAACTGAACCTGTTCCAGATTAAAGTCTGAATTCCCAACATCAAATTTTGAAATTCATATCTCTCTAATCCGATATGCTTTGAGCTTGATCTATACCAAGTCTCTGTTTTGCTGGACAAAATCAGACTACATCAGAATGCTTCACGACTCGAGGCAAAACTTGTCATTTGAGGCAAAACATGTAGAAATCAATTCTAGCTTTGATACAAAGCATTTTTGGATCCATTTCAACTTCCATCTCATCCTAAAGGCTCCTAATTCCAAATCTAAGAACTTAAAACTTAATATTCTCATTAAATCTTGCAAGCTCTTCTTTCTTCAATATCTTCTCTTCTTCTTTATGACGATTCTTCATCTGGTAACCTTTTCTCTTTGTTCTTCATCATTTTTCATAAGCCCTTGTCATATTCTAACTCATCATATTTCTTTCTCCAATATGACAATACCTTAAATTTCTTTATATTTAAAATTATTTAAAATTTCCTTATATTTAATTGATACAAACAGTCAATTTAAAACTTCATGATATGTTTATCTGATGAGACATCTAAGGCAGGCATTTCCTTATATTTAATTGATATTAAAAACCAATATGACAATGTCCTTCAAAAGCATCTACAAACAAGTGAATGTAAAACCGACAACATAAATTACTATTATAATCATGCTTCCAAGTTTGCATTTTCGCCAATAGGATGAGACGGTCAAATTCAGAATCATAATTTTTTTCCTTAAGTGAAAAAAATACTACTTGTTGAGGACTTTTTAAATTTGAATACCGGGTAAAGGTCCAAAATATATAAAATTTATGTGAGAATATGAAAATAAAAACTACAGAAAAATATATTAGCTTTTTGTTATTGGCAGGAAAAAAAGATGGAAGGATGACCCAAGCAATAATATGGCTGATGCGAATGTGAACAGATGTTTGCCTTAAATAACGATTATGTTTGGACAAACAAGCTTAATCTCGTGGCTTGCAGATACCAATACCTTCCCAACTTCTTTTTTTTCCTCTCTTTCTCTCATCATTCCTTGTCATAATTCATTCATACCGCTTTTCTTTTTCTTCTCTACAAATCTTCCTCCCAACAATCTCAGACTTTGCATGCAGGTTCAGAGGAGAGGCTCGTGAACCAGAACGGGTCCAAGGAGATAACCTCCTCTTCCTGGTTGTTTTGATGCCAGGTTCATAGCGAATGTGTTGCATTCACCACCTCTAATATTCCATGACTAAAGCTCGCCTCCCTAAATATCGATATCTCTGAAAGGCTTATCACCACCCAACAAAACATTTGTTGTTATATATTTCTATATTTGTAAACTTGCTTGGACGAAGCAGTCATGGAAATGTAGACGAAGCAAGGAAGCACCCACGCGAGTCTCATTGGATACAGCTGAGAGCCTGAGAGTACTAGTTCCTCAATGGTAGAAACAGCAAGAGGACATGAGAGTGAGTAATATGTGGACGATAACTGGGAAAAAGCTGTTCCATCAATGAAACATAACAAGAACACACACAAACTGAATTTGGGGTGGTGACTCAGGAAAGAAGTAGCAGCCATTGATTCTTGGTAGTATGATCCTTATTAGATGGATTGCACTGGAGGTTATAATTTAACTTGGAGTCACAAAAACGTAATTGGAGTTTAAGTGTAACTCGAGTTCCTCAGCTCAACTTCAGACAGCTTTAACTTCCAGGGATCAGAAAGTTACACGAAAAATTTTACTGGAAGTTATTCTCTAACTCGAAGTCATAGACACTAGTTACTTGGCTTAACTTCAAAACGCTTTAACTTCCGGTAATCAGAAAGTTATAAGAGGTTTTCACTGGAAGTTATTAGTAAACTCGGAGTTGTAGAGGCATAACTTGAGTTTAGTTATAACTCGAGTTGTCCATTTTAACTTCAATATACTTTAACTTCCAGTGATCACAAAGTTATAAAAAGGATTTTACTGGAAGTTTCACTTGAACTCGAAATCACAAAGACCCAACTTGAGTTAAACATAAACTCGAGTTGTTCAATTTAACTTTAACATACTTTAACTTCCAATGATCAGAAAGTTATTAGACAATATGTCACTGAAAGTTACTGCATAACTCGAGTTTCTTGTCTAACTTAATTTTGTAACTTCTAGTGATCAAAAAGTCATACAGCTTCATAGCTCGAGTTAGTGTTAAACTCGAGTTCTGCCTTATAACTTCAAGTTAAACTTAAACTCGAGTTACCTAAAAAATTTCATCTTTTGATCTGAAACCTTTGTAAAACTTAGAGACTGAGGATTTAGAGGCTTAAAAACATGTTCTTCACTTAGATCAAGATTTCAAATCCATTTTCCTCATGAACTCACAAGTCTTTCTAAAACTTTTGCAATTCTTTTTGAGTATTTTGATTTAAACAAGATAAGAGCCCCTTTTTGAAGTTCATTCAAGGTTTGTTATCATCAAAACATAGGTTCAACAAAAAGGAGACAAGAAGGGGTGTGAGTCCATGCCTTAGATAAAAGCAAAGTGGCGACCTATGCTTTTAGATATATCTAGTATTAACAGAAGTAATAGGGCTCGTTAGAGCTTGGATTCCACTAAAGACAAACAAGTATGGACAAGTATGGCACTAAACCTTGTGGCTACAAAATGAATAAGCTCTGCTTTAAGAGTTTTCCAAGAAAGAATTTATAAAAAGGCCTAAGAAAGTGAAGAAGCTAAGGTATGTGAGAAGTGCAAGGGGTTACCTCTAGAGAGGGAAGTTGAGTTTGTAATTGATATAATACTTGGAGCAGTACCAGCTTCTAAAGCCTATGTGAAATGGCTCCAAATGAAAATGTAGAGTTAAAAAGACATATAGAGGAGCTATTAGAGAAAGGGTTCACTTAACCCAGTGTTTTGCCCTGGGGTGCTCCAGTATTATTCGTACACTACAAAAAAAGGATGAAGTAGTAGCGGTTTTTTTCATGCATTTGTAGCGGTTATAACCGCTACAAATACAAGTTGCAGCGGTTAGACAAACCGCCGCTAAATTCACCGTAGCAAGCCAATTAGTAGCTGTTAATGAGAACCGCTGTTTACACGGAAATAACCGCTACTAAATTTTGCAGCGAATAATTTGTAGCGTCAAATAACCGTTGCTAATATAGCAAGAAAATTGAAATTTGAAATTTTCCCTCCATTATTAGCAACGGTTTTATAACCACTACTAAATTTTCCCTCCAAATTTTCCCGCCTTTTTTTGCCCCATTTTTTGTAGCGGTATAAAACCGCTGCTAAATTTCCGTCCTTATTTCAAACGTTGAAAAAATTCCCTCCAAATTTTCCCTCCATTTTTTTGCCACTGTTTTTGTAGCGGTCAGAAACCACTACTAAATGTAATTTTAGAAAAAAAATAAAAAAGTAGGCATTAAAAATCACTTATATTTGTGGCGGTTCTAGAACTGCTACTAAATGTTATAAATTTTAAAAAATAATAATATTATTTTAAAAAATAATTTATTAGCAAAGTTAATAAAATTTTTAATAATATTATTTAAAAATTAGTAATATTATTAGCAAAATTAATAATATTTTCTAATAATATTATTAAAAAAGAAAAAAA
Source organism: Vachellia pachyceras (assembly GCA_025593235.1). NCBI lineage: Eukaryota > Viridiplantae > Streptophyta > Magnoliopsida > Fabales > Fabaceae > Vachellia > Vachellia pachyceras. The sequence continues at coordinate 15,228 of JANTPZ010138134.1, forward strand.
AAATCAAGAAGGAATGAATAAACATAATTAATTTAAAAACAGAATATCAAAACAACATAAAAAGAAATAAAACAAAAACAAAAGCATAAAATAGAAAACGAAATATTTCAAAACAATGATCTAATTAAAATAAAAAAATTCTATACAGAAAATTTACCCACACCGCACAAAGATTGAAACGAGGAGAAGAAGCCTGCAATTTGAAAACATGCAAAGATGGCTAGGAGGGAAGGGTATTTATAGTCTCCTCCGCTTGAATTAGTAGCGGTTTATGATACGGTAATTTGCAGCGGTTCAAAGTTAGCAGCGGTTTATGTCGTTGTAATTTGCAGTGTTTTTTACGTTCAGCAGCAGTTAAGGTTACTGTAATTTGTAGCGGTTTATGTCACTGTAATTTGCAGCGTCACTACAAAAAAAGACCGCATTAGTAGCGGTTATTTTTCGTATTTGTAGCGGTTATAACCGCTACCTAGGCATGTAGTAGCGGTTAGTAAAACCGCTGCTAAAACCACCGTAGCAAGCAATTTAGTAGCGGTTTCCCAGAACCGGTGTTCACACAGATGAAACCGATACTAAATTTTGCAGCGAAAATTTGCAGCGTCAACCGCTACTAATTTAGCCAAAAGCGACAGCGAACGTGATGTTTGCAGTGGTTACAAAACCGCTACTAAATTTCCTCTAAAAATAAAAAATGGTAATTTGAAATTATCGCTCAAAAAATTAACAGCGGTTTCAAAACCGCTACTAAAGTTTCCCGCTCATTTTTCGCTCTATTTTTGTAGCGGTTTTAAAACCGCTACTAAATGTAATTTATGTTGATAAAAATATTTAAAATTATTAATACTTGTAGCGGTTTTAAAACCGCTACTAAATATTGAATAGTTTAAAAAAATATTTAAAAAAGCTTTCATGATAAAACACACTCACAAATATTGATTATACACAAAAAAAAGAATAAACTTTATTAAAATGACAGAAAAATTAAAACATTAAACTAATCAAAATAATTAAAAATCATAAAGATTAATTTAAAAAAATGAACAAGCAAAACCATATAGAGAAAAAAAATATTTCAACTTAATTAGATAAAATAACAATTACATTAAAAAAATAAAAACGAAATTACCAAGAAGTAAAAAGCAATCACCAGGAACACGAAAACACCACCAGTGAATGAACAAAGCAACCAAACAAAGAAAGAAACAGAGTGCAAAATGCGTGGGGGAGGGAAGGGTATTTATAGGCTGTGCTGGGGGAAAATAGCAGCGGTTTAGGTAGCGGAAATTTGAAGCAGTTAGATTTTAGCAGCGGTTTAAGTCGCGAAAATTGCAGCGGTTCTTAGCAGCGGTTTAGATGTCGGTTTTTGCAGCGGTTATGTATTTTGCAGCGGTTTTTTTTATTTTGAAGCGGTTATAAAACCGCTGCAAAATTTGTTTAACTTAAAAAAAATATGCACCTGATTTATTTATTCATCTTCATCAGCTCTAATAAGGGATAAAGCTTCATCTCCTTCGGGTAAGAAATTTTCAAAATTAGTATGCTAGAATGGCTCCGCCTCATGTGTCAACTGTTCATCACTATCACCCATGTCATAAATATCTCTGGGCTTAAGATGAACAACCATACTCCAATCTTTATGTTTCAGATCTTCGACATAAAAAACTTGATGTGCCTCTGATGCTATAATATATGGTTCATCGTCCGGAGAGGCACCTGTGTGAATGAGCCTTGAGAAATTCACTGATGTGATGCCCAACCATATGTGGTTATACCATGAGCAGTTGTCGTATTTGCCCATGAGCACTTGAAAAGCGTGACAATGAATTGACCCTGGTAATTCAATTCGATGATGTCAACTAGCTTTCCATAGGAGGGGACACCTCCAAAACGCATGTCACCATCAATGGAGCTCGCATAACTTCTTGTACCGAAAGTGCCAAAAACCCCGGAATTTTGAGTGAGAGAACCTTGATCGCGTGAAACTGTACAAAACTTGAAGCCGTTGACGTTGTATGCGGTAAACCTTCTCGCATATTGGAGCGGGCCAATGGCAAGAGTTGTCAAATGAACTGGGTGGGGGTTGTTGTCATTGCGCATTCGACCTGCAAACCAACTTGGGAATTCTCTATGTACCCTTCTATCAACCTCAACAGACGTCTGTACCCTGATACCTAGTTGACGCTTGACATAACTTCTAAACTCGCTGTCATAATTAAAATATATATATTAAATTAATAAGATAACATGATGGTCAACAGAAATTAAAATAATAAGATAACAGGTTGGTACTGATACTTACTGAATGAAATGATCTACTTGACTGCAGTTGATGAGTACATGTCGGTGTGCCTGAAGCATCTCATTAGGAGTGAGGTTGAAGTATTGATATCCTCCAACTGCTCTTCCAACTGGAGGGAACAAACTGGCTGCCGATGTTGAGGGACCAACATCAGGGCGATCATCAACCTGAGGACGACGATTGAAAGATGTCTCGATGTCATCAAAGTACCGTGAACAAAAGTTCAGGACCTCATCCCCTATATAGCATTCCGCTATTGAACCCTCTGGCCATGCCTTATTCCTGACATATGACTTCAATTTCCCTAAAAATCTGTAATAAGTTAAAACATTAAGATAAATTAGTAAATTGGTTATATATATATAAATAATGTGTGTAAATAATGTGTGTGAGTACCTTTCAATGGGATACATCCAATGATATTGAACCGGGCCTCCAAGTTTTGCCTCTTGGACAAGGTGAACGGTGAGGTGCACCATGACAGTGAAAAATGAAGGAGGGAAGATCATTTCCAGATGGCACAATGTGAGAATTATCTGCTGCTGTAGTTGATGTAACTCCTCAGTGATAAGAACCTTTCCACACAACTTTCTGAAGAATGAACAAAGCTCCGCCAGCACCGTTGACACTTCTAGAGGCAATGTGTTTTTAAGTGCTAATGGTAGTAATTGTTGCATAATGACGTGGGAGTCGGTTTAGTAGCGGTTTAAACAACCGCTACAAATTAGCAGCGGTTTTTGTGAAAACCGCTACCCTAACCGCTGCAAAA
>JANTPZ010138137.1:0-18811 GCA_025593235.1 Vachellia pachyceras
ATCGTAAATGAATTTTTCGGTTTCATAATTGAGAGTCTTTTTAATAATTTTACTTGGATTTTGGTTTTGTTGTTCTTGTCTTTTCAGTCTGCATCAACCGCTTCAGTAGCTTCTGATATTTTCAACGCCATGTTCCATCAGCTGTGTGAGTGACGTACTTTCTTGCTTAATATCAAGATATCCATTCTGATAGCCTGCTCTTGTAGTATGCTTGTGTATGCTAGCGAACACATACATGTTGGTGTCACGTGCTTTTCTTGCTGGCTGGAGAATTATGTCTCTCATGTTCAATTGTGTTGCTGGGATATGTTGTTTTCCTAGCTAGAGATTTATGATAAACTTAGGTAAACAAAATCAAGACTTGTATTCTCTCTCTCGCTCTCTCTCTCTCTCTCTATATATATATATATATATATATTTACATGAGTTCTTGAATGCTATGTGATTTAAATTATTAGAGTATGTTTCTTCTTTTGCACTTTATTGTCAGAATTTTTTTTGGAGTAATTAGAATTTTTGTAGTGTCAGAATTTTTTAAGAGTGTATTAATGTCATCTTATTCAGTTTCTCCTAATGCTACCGAGGTCGATCAACAGTCACCAACAGATTTTTTACAGGCTTTTTCATGGGCCTCATACAGGCCAGGCGTAAGCCTTAAAAAAAGGCTTTTAATAGGCTACAGGCTAGGCACAAGCCAAGATCACATAAAACAGGCTTGACCTGTTTAAGGTGGAGACTGGCATGACCTGTTTCCATCTGTACCTAAGAGATGTCAGAAGTGTGGATTATTTGGAACTCCTCTCTCTATGGGTTCCTCTCCCCTCTGCATTTCCCTTTCTGTTATTTCTGTCATTTTTTTCTGTTAGTGAGTCTGTGACTGTTGCTGACAGATCTGAGCATTATCTCCCGTTCCATTGGTATATCTCTATACATATTGTAGCCATTACAAGAAACCGCCAAAAAAGAAGTGTTCCAAATCTACTTATAATGGTTATAATCAAATAAGTTCAACAATCAAAGGAAAATTCCTAATTACAGAGTAACACCAAAGTTTGATCCAAGGATATTAACAGAGCAGATAGAACCTAAAAATAATATGATAGTGTTACACAGCTTTATGGTTTGGAGAGAGACTGATTAAGCTCAAATTTTAAACAACTATCTAATAAGTGTAAGGAATAAGCCCTGAATTGGCCCCCAGAGAGGCCATGTCCAAATCACTGGCTTGAATTGCTTTCTTTTAGAGCCAAATATTAATATCCCTTTATTTCATTTACTACATGGCCTATGTCAGGCTTTTGAGCTCAGATGGCGCACTACAAGACATGTAATGTATTGCGTAGGAGAGCTTCATCATATATGGAAATTAGTTCAGTGATCTGACAATGTATTTTCCTTGAATTATTAAAAGTTTGGGCTGGTTTACATATAATTATCTACCATTGAAATCTGAAATTGTTACGTTATAAGTTGAAAAATTTTCCGGTATGTTAGCAGTTGATGATGTGGCCTTGTTTTGTGTTGCCTTAATGAAAAATGCCGGTTGCTTAGGCTCAGCTAATGAAATGGTATCATTAGACAGATAGGAAACCACATCTAACATATCAGGTCGATCTTTGGCTTCATCTTGCACACATAACAGGCCAATTTGAATGCATCTCAATAGTTCACCGGCATTCCACGTTCCACTTAGTGAGGGATCTGCTAGCTCTAAGGCTCTTCCTTCATTTCCCAGCTTCCATGCCTAAAAAACAATTTCACACACACATACACATGCATTCAGCGTACTGTTAATAATCAAACATTGAACTCAATTACATGTAGGGATGCATATTGAACCAAATAGTATATTATATATACTCACATATCCAATGAGATTGAGTGAATCTTCACAATTATAAAAACTAGCATTCTTCCTGCCACTAACAATCTCTAGCATCAATACTCCAAAATTGAAAATATCAGTTTTTACTGAGACAATCCCATTTAAAGCGTATTCCGAAGCCATGTAGCCACTGAAATAATAATTGTTAAAGAAAAAAGTAACTAGCCTTTCAATCAGTTAAGTGGGACCAAAAAAATTCAATCATTAATAGAAGTTGTGACTTACTACGTTCCCACCACTCGATTTGTATTTTCTTTCTCAAATTCTTTTAACCCAAATATCCTTGCCATGCCAAAATCAGATATTTTTGGACACATCTCATGATCAAGTAAAATATTACTTGCTTTCAAATCTCGGTGGATCACTTTCAATCTTGAATATTTGTGTAGATAAACAAATCCTTGAGCAATCCCGTGAATAATATTGAGCCGTGTTTTCCAATCCAATAAGATCCTATTGTTGTGATCTTTACCAATGCAATTGAGAGGACATGTTATGACATACCCTTTTTTATAGTAAAACAGTATTTTAATTCATAGGAATAATAATTTGCATACCGAAAAGGTAGAAGTCCAAACTCTTATTGGGTAAATATTCATATATCAGCATGTTTTCTTCCCCTTCGATACAGAACCCATAAAGTCTAACCAAGTTGGTATGTTGCAGTTTGGCAATCAATTTAACTTCATTCTTGAATTCTGTTAGGCCTTGTTTTGAACATTTGGAAAGTCTTTTGATTGCTATCTCTCTACCATCCAATAATCTTCCCTAAAAATTAAAACGCTATCGTCAAGTACTCATCTTCCTCTCAAAAATGGAAGGGATTGAAATATTTAGCTATTACCTTATACACAGGTCCAAAGCCACCTTCACCTAACTTATTTGTCGATGAGAAGCTATTTGACGCCAATGCAATGCTTTTGAAATTGAATATATGAATTTCCTGGTTTGTTTTATCGCTTTTACTACATTTCCTTTTGCCGCTTACGCTGAATGGTCTCGCAATATCTCCAATTTCTTGTAATAGTTTCTTCTGTTTCAATCGCCCTACTTATTACCAAGCATGACAATGTAATTAAGAAATCAGAAGAGTATGATACAAAACAAATCGATCTGATTTAGGAGTACACATTGATCATGATTAGATAGATAAGTTTTGATAATGATATGTTGTATCATAAGTTTTAAGCGTTTTTACACTAATCAAGCAAAGAATAGACCGAGGTTGATATTCTAATCAATAACAAAATACAAAATTTTAGAAAGTTTTCTTAAGAAATTTGGCTATATCTCTATATCAATGTACACTTCTATTGATGAATAAATCAGATTGTGTGAGCTTAATACACACCTTTACTCTAAACTGTGGGATCTGGCAGATAGGACTACTTGGTGATGTTATAAAATGAGAATGATTTTATACGTACCTTTTAATTTCTTGGTTTTGAATATCCAAACTCCTAAAGAAACCAGGAAGATTACTGCCAAAGCAGAACCAGAAGAAGCAAGTGGAAGAACAGACTTCTGCTTTTTGCATGAATCTACCAGACAAAGGCCAGGATTATCTGACAGACTAAGGGACCAGTAAGATACGTTATTGTTGATTTTAATTCATACAAGAGGACTCACAATTGAAATAGCAGTATTATATAAGAATGGAAAACCTTAATTCCAAATTTCCATATAATGACTTTTCTTTAAGAGACTTGGGAATGGAGCCTGTGAGCTTGTTGCCACTCAAATTACTACAAAAGCATTGTGAAATATTTTCACTTAGCAGGAGAACCTGAAGTTACAAATTAGGTGTGTGTGGCTATCTACCTGGTGCTGAATCGTAAACAATATGTAACTTACAGAACTCTCAACTTCGGCAGTTTAGCTAGAAATTCTGGTATTGAACCTGATAAATCATTGGACGATAAATCTCTGAAACAAAGCAGCGTTTAACATGTGTATGAAACATTACTGTTAAAAAAATTTGTTATTATTAAATTACTATAAACACACACACACACACACACACTTACAGGGACTCTAACTCTGTAAGTTGTGAAAACAAATTAGTTATTTGGCCTTTCAATTTGGTCGTGCTTAGGTTCCTGCGATAGTGAAATCATGCATGAACTTAAGCATAAATTTTGACATTCATTAAAGGCAATTGATATGAAGTGTTGGATGTTTATAGCTTAATAGTCAACACTTTGGGTTGACGAAAAATTTGTACTATATATGATTTTTACGTTTGAGTATCAAACATTAAGAACATATAGTAGCATAATTACACCGCTGTTAAGGATAGACTCCATGCTTGTAATTGATTAATCTCAATAGTTCCATCTATTATAGTACCTAAACTTAGCCTTTTGACACCCATTATTGGCTTAATTGGGCTTAATTATGTGACTAATGTGCATAAAGGGTATCTTCTCATTCTAGGTGTTTTCGATGTTAATGAGAGAATTTCGTTAATAATTCGACTCCTATTTGACATTATTAGATATTAATAGTTAAATGAAAGACATACATTGAGGTGATCCTCGAATTGCTGCAGCTTAGTCCATCCCAAACAAGATTTGGAACACATGGGTCTCCTTGCCAATCTAAATTGGAGATCCTGTATGTGTCTTTAATGTCCATGACAGCATCCACTGTAATTTCGAATAATAAGTAAGATCTTAGAAGACAAAAGCAAACATAAAAGATTATTTATGGAAACAATGAATAATAGGCAAATGTGTACCATCTCTTTGGTCTGTAGGGGAAGGTAGAGGTGATATGAATTGGTAAACCTCAAAAGCATTAAGGATTGGAGGAGCATCGGATTCTGGTGTTGCTGTGATGTTAAAGCGAACATAACCTTGATCTTTAATCTTAGGAGAGATGGTTAGAGGCTTCAAGTATTCAAGAACTATAGGTTGGGAGAGAACGTATTCATCACCAACGGTAATCATAATATTGAGTCTTCTTTTGTGTCCAGGAGGAAGTTGCTGAACTTCACAAAAGTGAAAATAGATGAAATATTTGGAGGACTTGTCGAGGTCTTGCCATTCAGTCTCGAAGTCAAAGTTTAATGGATCGGAGAGATTGTATGATCGGGCTGCGGATTTCAGCACTTCTGCAGGTAACTTATAGAGATCTTTTGTGGTTGAAGGATCAATATCTATAGACCCATTAATTTGGTACCAATCTGGTACCATACCCATTTTGAACCACATTCGATCATATATGTCATCCTTGTACCTGCACTTGCATGCACGCACGCACATGGAAACATAGTGATGCTGAAAGGAGAAGGCGAAAGGAGAAGAGAGGAAAAAGAGGAGTGGAAGAGAGACAGTAAGATTAAAAAAAGGGTGAATGTCATTACCATTTTATATTGTCATTTCAGTTCTATGTTAATTTATTAGACACATAGATAGGTTATGTAATTCATCTGACATCATAAATACTTATATCAGACCATTAGTGATAAAGTTATAGGCATTGGTGTTTATAAAAAGAAAAATACATAACAAATGTATACATCAGGTCCTTAACATAAGATCCATTTGAGTAATTGAAAAGGATTAATAAAGTTCAATAAATTTATTAATTATAGCATATATTATATGATCTCTGAAGAATATTTGTGGCGTTATTAGATTATATATCAGTTTATAAGTTATGTAAATTAGTTTATAATGAAACGATAAAATAATTTATATAGTTAGCTGATTTGATTTCGTCAAATTAGTCAACTACATGCGTCTTATACTGAGTCCTGAAAATAGCGATTTGAAAAGAAAAGGAGGGAAAGAGTAGCAGGAGTCACCTGCTGTGTTTGGCGAAACTGGTTGACGCAACATCAAATCTTCCTTGACTGATTAAAAGTGATTGAGAAGGTGACGATGGAGTTTGGTAAATAGAGAATCGGTAAGAGGTCGAAGCTCCAACGAAGAAATGAAAGGTACTACAATATCACGTCTCACAAGGCACGCATGAATTGTGTCTGTTGTGGGACTGGAGTATGAATAATCTCGGAAAATTGATAATCATCATTACCGCTCAATTCAACAGTGTCCCAATGATTGACGCCAAGGTATAAGTCAAAGACTGGAGTTTGATTTTTGCCATCATAATTTCCATAAGCGAAGAAAGCTCTGATAAGATAAGTATGGTGCTTGCCTTGTTCTGGTTTGAGGGTATAGCAATTCCTTTTCCCTTCTGGGAAGCTTCTCAAGGTTCTTAGAAGTCCCCCAAAATAAGGATAATCAAGGTTGATGCTTTCGAGAGTCTTAGAATTGTTGCCAGTTTCTATAAACTTCGTATCTATCTCGTACCATATGCCCGTTTCCTCGTCTGTGTAGTCATTTGCAGCTCCGCAATCGATGCTTATGAATCCTATACGCAAAAATGGTTAAAAAATGAAAACTAATAATATCCTAATTAAATCTATTTAGAGTCATATGATTTAGTCATTTAGATAAATAAAATAAAGTCATGTTTAGTTCCTTATATGAAAGATAACGTCAGATGAAGGCATGTGATCATAGCTTCCCTAAGATAAATAACCTACCAGGATTCTTCTTGTCGTTGGTGATGAGTAATTTCCTCCCATCTCCCACTGTGCTGCCAACATGAAAGACAAGTTTGATGAAAACGAGACACAAGCCTAAAACAAGATTCAACTTTGCTGGTTGCCGTTCCATTTGATCTGATCTCTGCAAATACAAATACATACATAAGGAAGCAAATTAGTTCTTACTCATCAGCTATACATTACTCTTCATAGACATATGAATATAGCACATAAATAAACAACTGAGAAAGTGAACAATATATAGGGATTGCTCGCCAGAATTAAGCATAAAATTTCAGACGAGCTAACTGAAACCAAGATGAGCAGTACGCAAGCAGCATAAATAATATGAGCCTGTCTTTGAATGTGTTGGTGAGGGTGGGTGGGTTTGTAATTATATAATCATTCAGTTGAGTCTCCCGTGCATGAATGGAATAGTAAACCTAACAAATCAATGAACTTTTTTTTTTTTGGGTGTTTTGAAGTTTTAAAATTTCCTTTGTGGTTGTTAAATGCCTTTTGAGACAGAGTCACTGTTCAAAGAGAAATGGGATAAACGAAAACAAATCGACTTGCCAATGAAGCTCTGATCATTTGGATACTTGATTACCCTAGCAACAGTTGGTGCTCAGTGATTTGCTTCAATGTGCTCCCTAATTTTATTTTTATATATATACCACCACACAAGATATTTAAGACTTATTAATTAAATTTTAAGAATAGATGGGTTGATAACAATTTTCTTCATACCTAAATATGTTGGACTTTTTTAATCAAGGTTTGGCTTGGAAATTGTTAAATTTATAGGAGTAATTAAATGATAATATTTGTGTGTGTGTGTGTGTGTTTTTTTTTTTTTTTGAGGCATTAGAAAGTATGGAATTTCCACGACATTCCATTAGAGACGACTTTGTGTGGGAATGCAAGAACATTGAATAGTCAGTCGCCTGCCAGCTTCAATCGCGATCGCACTAATTTCCCAAACACACAAGTGTGTTGCGTGGTGCCGACCAAACTTTTAAAAAGCTCTCTTACTAGTTACTCTCACATGTAATTAAAAATCATATCAAAATTTATAAAAAAATCTCGAAATCTATAAAAAATATTTCAAAATCTATAAAATCATCTTGAAATCCGTAAAATACTTTGAAATCTGTAAACTCTTGTCTCTTAATGGACCTCTCAGACACATTCCAATTTGAAGATAAAAACAGTTAACTTCAACGGCGATGTGAACGACAGGTAGTTAATAGACAAACTACGAATTATTAGAGTTCTTAAATTAAACTTTTAAGGTTTATAGATCACACGCAACTGATTTAAAATTTAAGGACTTTTTGTGTTTTAATCTATAATTTAGGTGAAAAGTAAATAGTTAAAATAATAATAAAAAATTTAATCGTTCACGACTTGCTTTGTTTGTTATGTATGTACAGAGTAATAGCCATGCATGCATATGGGTTGACTTGGTCAAGTCCAACCAAGGCTTGCCCTATTATTTCATTGCTGACTTTATTGCTTTGATGAAGCAAGGCTTGCCCTATTATTTCAAAAAAAAAAAAAAGGTAAAAAGAAAAAGAAGAAACAAATTAAACTTTTATGACTGAAGTGCCCTGAACGTCCAAATGTTAAATTAATAGAAACAGTGCCATCAAAGAAAATTTATAACACGACACTTGGTTCAGTTTACATCTTACATGGGGTCGTACCAGTTAATCATAGCTTTTCGATTCAAGCTCTAAGAACCCAATGGGGTTTGTAGCCAGCTCAATCTGAATCTTAATAAATCCTTCAAAATAAAATAAGAAATATTTAAAATCAAGTTTCAACGAGAAGAATTAATAAACAAAAATCTTATATATTGTTAAAATTATCATCAGGTTCCGGTAGTAGTTGGTTTGGTTGTTATTGATGGCTGTTAAGATTGTTAATGATAACTAGACCAGCTACTACTGAGACTTGATGGTAATTTTACCAATTTTAAAAATTTTTATTCATTAATTCTTCTATTTAAGATGTGATGGTAAATTTTCAGTAAGCTAACGATATTTGGGTGTTCTAAAATGAGGGCGACTTTGTGGACGTCCTTCGTGATTGACAGCTGTACGAAGCTTTAATTTCCTCTTTTCATTGTTCGCTGTCCAGCTTCAATGGCGTAAGTATGAGGATGAAAATTCCACTCTATTTTGAGTGGACTCAGATTATCTTTTCCCTCCAATTCACAGTATTCTTGAATGGCTCTTAACTAATTTATAAGAAAAAATGAGAGCTAAATTAATTTTTTTTCAATTTTATCCATGTTAAATGAGGTTTTGAGAAGATAGAAATATTTTTAATTAATACAAAAAAATTTGCATACAATATCCATGTTCAATTATGAGGATGATTCTCTACTATTCTTTGAATGTAATTTGTCTAATGTCAACTCAGTTCGAGAGGTTCTTATGAAGTACTATTCATGGTCTGGGCAAGAGGTTAATAAAAAATCATCAATCATCTTCAGCCCTAATGTGCCTCATCAATTGAAGCTTAGTTTCTCCTCCATTCTTGGCATTAAATTCTCTAGACGTCTAGGAAAATATCTGGGAACTTGGATTGACACGGGAAGAAGCAAGTCCCAAATCTATAACCAAGTCATTGAAACAATTGAGGCTAGGACCAGTATGTGGAAAGCCAGCTTACTTTCCCAAGCTTCCAGGCTCTGCTTGATAAAATCTGGCCTATGCTCGGTGAACATCCTTATTCTCTCCTGTGTTAAACTTCCTCAATATGTTTCTGATAAAATTGATAATAGATGTGTGGATTTTTTCTGGGGCTTTGCTGGTGATCGGAAAAAAAATGCATCTCCTTAATAAGAATATCCTGTTTCTGCCCACTGGTCCAGGGCGACTTGGCATTAGATCAACCAAGATTATCAAACAATCCTTACTGGCCAAACAAGTATGGAGAATTATATCATCTGAGGCCCCTTCTCCGATGGCTTCTACCCTTAGAGTGAAATATATAGACTTGTCAAAAGAGCATATAATTCTTCCTGGATTTGGAAAGGTATATTGGAATACCAATATATTAAAATGGAAGGTTGCGGTATGTCAAAGGAAGATTCTCACATTATTTGGGATTGTGGGGGTCCAAGAGAATATACTATAATATGATCTTAGATTATAAATGAGTTAAGAGAAGGAGTATATTTACATATGACAAAGGGCCACTAGAGACAAATCTGGTTATCTTCCCTACCCTTTTGTGCGTATGTTAAACACAGACTGAGCACATTTTATCGAAGAATTTTGGGAAAAATCCAAAATTACTTTAATTGTTTTTAAGAGTACATTTAATAGCTTTTAATATGTTTTATAATGGTTGAAAATGTTGGTGTACATTTTTACAAATTCAATTTGCTTTAAAATGGTTTTTTTAAATGCTTTCAATACATGACAATGGGTGTTAAATGCATTGATTGATTTGTACGTTGGAGAGGAAATGAAACGTTGGAATCTTGAATTGATCACTCCTTAATATACACATTGATGGCCTTAAAAGGCTTTTACCCCTTTCACTCCTAAAACGTAGCATTTAAAATATAGCAAATAAAAGGGCTTTCTTTATTGTTGCACTGGGTGATATATACGAGGTGCTTCAAGGTTTCAATTACACAACTCTTGTACTTTCAAGCATTATGCTTTCCTCCTCTAGCTCTTTACCTTGCTGAATTTGATAATACCTTCTGTGAGTTCTGTATCCCTGTATTTTTACAGAAAGAATCCGTTTAATTTTGGGAAGTGCCGCAACTTACTTGCCGGTAGTTGCAGAATAGCTCTTAAGGACAATGTTCTTGGATGCTACTCGGATTAATTATTTTTTTAGGTGTTGCTGCCACCAGGATAAGAACAACGTTGTAGAGAAACATGAAGATCCACTGGTGTGTACGTGCAGAATACAACAGCGTCTGGCTCAAACATTCCAATCAACCACCCTCTCTAGTGGCCAATGCAAAGAGTTTTGGATCTCATACTGTATTCTCCTATCAATTATGTTCCACCCAAGTGGAATATCTCTCTTATTCAGAGCCCATACTCAGCTTCTGTATCAGCTATTATTACTGGTATGCCTCTCTCCTTGTTTGAATCACAGGACTGTTTAATATGGACAGAAAATTTTTCTGGGAGAAAATCTGCAAAAGACGGGTTCAAGCAATGTACATCTGAATCCCATCATAATCTCTTATCGAATGATCCATTTTGGAAGTTTTAGTTGTCGATTTCACTTCCTACAAAATATCTCCTGTTTATTTGGAAGCTTTTGCATAAAGCAATTTCATCTCCGGATATTTTCAAGGGACAACTACTTAAATTCTTCTGGATTATGTCTTTATGGTTGTGACATGGACGAGACTTTAGAGCATATATTCCTTTCATGTCCTTTTTCCAGAGCAATTTGGTTTGGATGCTTTTCAATTACTCTTGACAATACGAACTTTATGAACTTCAAGACTTGGTTGAAGAATACCATGTTTGCTTTGCAGGAAGACTCAAAATGGGATATAATTCTTGGTATTATTATTCTAAGCAACACAATATGGCAGAAGAGGAATTGCATGCTTCATAAAGGGGTCTTGCTTCCACCTAAAAAGGTGATTGACGAAATAAGGGGGAAGATTTAATGGAACAATCTGGCTTTTGTGATTATATCATCAGAAGTCAAGCGTAAATCTGTTGCCCCTAAAATTTGCCAGTCTATTGATAGCAATAATTGGAATAGGGAAACGACTGAGCGCATGACACATTGTCATATTCTAATTTTTAGAAGTGGCTCATTATTCTGGCATTTTTGCTGGAAAAAAAGGAATCAAATATTAACTTCTTTTCCTCTTCTCTGCATGAGAGCTAGCCTTCACTGGTTGTGTAACAGATCATCCGACCTTGATTTTTCTCAATCTCCTCTGGACATCATTTATATATATCAACAATCAGAGCATTATACCGGAAGTTATCTTGCAGAACCAGCATGATCCAATTTGCAATGATATTTGCTTTTTTGTCCAAACTTTTTTCCAGGGTTTCCTCTTTTATAGATCCTTTTTCTCTTTTTAGTCATTATGCTTCTCTGTCCTTCTGTCCAATTTCATTTGGAACATTATAATCTTGTTTTTATTTAATTACTAATATCATTTTGACTTTGTTTAAAAAAACTGAGAATGAGTATATTTTCATTGAACTCTGGAAAGTTATACACTAACGAATTGTCATAACCAAAGTAACAGCACCTTAACAGAACAAAACATACTAACAATACGAATAGGACATGCGGTTCAAACGTTAATCATAAATAGAAAATCACTAACCAAAATGACCCAAATTTGTGATAGTGATATGATGCACAGCTTTATGAGTTTGGAGGGGGACTAAATAAACTCAAAATCTAAATAATTATCGATCTATCGAGCAGATGGAATAAAGCCTGAATCAGAACTGAAAGAAGGCCAATTAAAGGAACTGGTTGGATTCATCCCCAAGCTTTGGGTGAGAGCCAAACATTCCTTCAGTTCAGCTACTATATGGCTTATGTCAGGCCTTTGAACTGCAGATGGTGGAGTGCAAGACATAGCTATTTCTAGTAGTTTCCAAGCTGAATTGGTGCTGCAACTTCCTTCCAACCTTGGATCAATGATGGATTGGATATCGCCCATTTCAAGTTTTGGAGTAACCCAATGAAGAATATGACAAATGTGACCATATTCTCTCCTTATTGCCGGTTGACCCGTGATTAACTCCAGTAAAATTATCCCAAAACTATAAACATCACTCTTTTTACTTAGATGTCCAAAACTCTGAAATCTGTGAAAATAATCAATTGTTACATCTCTCAAAATGCAGATACTTTGTTGCAGAATGCCAAAATACAAAACCACAAATTTCACAAGCCCAAGGGAAAGAACATATGCGCTATCTGGCTTTGTCTAAGCAATCTTACAAGGAAGAATTACTACGAGATCCTAGGGAAGGGATATAATAATCAAAAAGTCTTACAACAAATTAGTAGGGTACAATGACAACTTTCGATATAAGATAAATGTCAACAGGCCAGAATGCTTACTTTTTATTGAGACCTTTTTTGTGATTACATACATTTTTTTCTTGAAATCTCACCATGATTCTCCCATCTTAATTACAATTATCAAATTTACCCGCAAACGACTATTTGAACCACCAAAAGTACACACTTTGAACTTAACTAATACGAGGAAAAAAATGTAATCTATATTGTTTATTTGTAGGTATAACTTACTCAGGGTCAAGATAACCTAATGTGCCAGTAGGACGAGTCGATAGATGAGTGTCAATATCTTTTGCAAAAGCTCGGGATAGTCCAAAGTCAGAAATTTTGGCTTCCATCTTTTCATTAAGCAAAATGTTGGAAGTTTTCAAATCTCTATGGACAATTGGTGGTTTACAACCATTATGCAAATAGTCCAATCCTGCCAAATATATTATACATAACCTATCAATAATTGGATAATTGAAAAGAAAGACACCATCTATGTGTACTTTTACAAAAATACTAAAAATGAAAAAAGTTTTACTTACCCTGTGCAGCATCCAATGCAATCTGAAGCCTTTCATTCCATTTCAAAACATTAGGGTTCTCTTCTGCATTTTGAGCATAGATAGATTTATTTTATTAAATTTAATTTCCTTTTGAAATTGTTCATGTTGAGAATAGGGGGTCTATTGGCTTTTTTAGATACTTGGTTACATACCTAATAAATGCTGTTGGAGGTTGCCATTAGCCATATATTCATAAATTAATGCTCTCACACTGCATTCTTCACAGTAGCCAATCAAAGAAACCAAATGTCTGTGATGAATAACCATCAAGGGTTCTACCTGCATCCCAAATTGAACTTTATGTAGCAAGTCTTAGAAGGAACTAATAGTATTTAATTGATGTTGCATTCACCAAAGAGGAAAACTAAGTGTTTGACTTGATTCATCTTCTATATAAGTATCTAACCTCTGATCGAAATTCTTTGAAACCTTGCACTGATGATTGAGAAAGTAACTTCACAGCAACTTTAGTATTATCTCTTAGGGTTCCATAATAAACCTTTCCAAATCCTCCTTCTCCAATTAAGTCTTGCAAGTTATTAGTGATTCTGAGAATTCTGGAGTATGAAACTGCTCGATTTTTTGGTCGGAGCTGTTCTTCATTCTTAGAAACAGTGATAACCACTGCAATATTTACACAAATAATTAGAACAGTCAATCACCCTGACAAGTAGCAAAGTAAATATCGCCAGCGAGATATATGGAGAGAGATTATTTCAAGTCTTTCTATGAACCAAAGATTTTTTTTTCTCTATTTGGCATAAACTTTTGACGTTATAGCATTAAACAAAGTATAGACTAAAGAGAAACAGAGTGGTCTTCAATGGGAAGAGTGGCTCCAATCGATGACATAGAACAAACTAATCGCAAAAGTTTCACAAGAAAGGCTAATCATGAACATAGTGATGCTTAACCATAACAAATGAGCAAATTTTTATACCCACCTTTCAATTTTTTTGTTTTGAAGATCCATATTACTAAAGATAACAGGAAGATTACAGCAAAAGCAGAAATAGAAGCCGCAATTAGCGGGATAACAAACTTATTTTGCCTTTTGCATGAATCCACCAGACAAAGGCTAGCATTATCTTCCAACCTGAGGGACAAGTAAGATATATTATTGTTAATTCTAATTTACAATAGGGTAGTCTCAATTGAACTAGCAGGAATACACAAGTAGATGAAAAACCTCAATTCCAAATTTCCATATGATGACTTCTCTTTAAGAGACTTGGGAATGGGACCCATGAGCTTGTTGCCGCTCAAATTACTATAAAAAATATTGGGAAATATATATGTCCACTTAGTAGATGGACCTGGAATTACAAATGTATCTTCTATATATGGCTTGATGGATATATCCTAAACAATATGTAACTTACAGAACTCTCAACTTCGGTAGTTCAGCTAGAAATTCTGGTATCGAACCTGATAAGTCATTGAATGATAAATCTCTGAAATAAAAGGTTTACTGTTAACGAAACATTACAGCTAATAGAATTTGTCGTTATTAAATAACTCTATATATAAACACGCTTACAAGGAGTCTAACTCTGTAAGTTTTGAAAATGAAGGAGTTATTTGGCCTGTCAATTTGGTTGCGCTTAGGTTCCTGCTTGAGTGAATCATGTTTTTAATACTTACTCATAAATTTTGACATCAATTAAAGGCAATTGATATGAACTCTTGGGATGAGGTAAAATCGAAATACTGTACGATATTTACATTTGAGTATCAAACATAAAGAACATGGAGTGAAATACTTCACATTTTAGACTGCATGTTAAGGATTCATATAATTGATAACAGCTAAGACAATGCGCATAGAACAATGACATTATTAGATATAATTATTATGAAAGACATACATTGAGGTGATCCTCGATTGGATGTCATTGATGCCAAAACTGCAGCTTAGTCCATCCCATGCAAGTTTTGGAACACATGGGTCTCCTTGCCAATCTAAATTGGAGATCTTGTATGTGTCTTTAATTTCCGTTATAGCACCCACTATTATTAGTACGAACGAAAAGTAAGATCTTAGAAGACAAAACCAAACAACAAAAAAAAGATACAACAAGGAATAGGCAAGTTTGTACTATCTCTTTTGTCTGTTGGGGAAGGTAGAGGCGATATGAACTCGTAAATCTCAAAAGCATTAAGGATTGGAGGACCATAGGATTCTGATGTAGCGCTGATGCTAAAACGAACGTTACCTTGACTTGCATTTGGAGGAACAACGGTTTGAGGTTTCAAATATTCAAGAATTATAGGTTGAGAGGAAACACCAAAAGTAATATTCAGTATTCTTTTTCACCCTGGGGGAAGTTTCTGAACTTCACAAAAATGAAAATAGACGTAATATTTGGAGGACTTGTCAAGGTATTTCCATACAGAGTCAAAGTCAAGGTTTAATGCATAGGAGAGATTGAATGATCGGGCAGCAGATCTCAGCACTTCCACGGGTAACTTATAAGGATCTTTTGCAGTTGAAGGATCAATATCTACAGACCCATTAATCTACAACCAATTTGTTAAATTGATTTTGCGCCACATTCGATCATATATGTCATCCTTGTACCTACACACACACAAAAACATAGTTATATGGTGGATTTCTCAAGTCATGATGAATTATCAACTGGATACACGCTTAATAACAAAATTTATTGCATGATATCCTCCAAATAACAATTGAAAAATTTGATCACCTCCTAAACAATTGATTTTTTCTATACTAAACTTATTTGATTGATCTGACCTATAAATGGTTATCCGACGGACAGTTATAAAGTTGTATGTGTTATTTTTATAAAAAGGTAATAAAAAACTTATGAAACACATACGCGCGCGCGCGCACTGAAAAGAAAATCCCAGTTTGAAGTCACCTGCTGTAGTATGAGGCAGAACTGGTGGAGGATAAATCTAATCTTCCTCGAAAGATCAAAAGCGATTGAGAAGGTGATGATGGAGTTTGGTAAATAGAATTGCTAAGAGGTCGAAGCTCCAAAGAAGAAATGAGAGGTACTCCACCAACAGTTTTTACAAGACACACATGAATTGTGTCTGTTGCGGGAGTGTGAATAACCTCAGAGATGTAAGAATCATCATTACCTCTCAAGTCAACAGTGTCCCAGTGATTGACGCCAAGGTACAAGTCGAAGGTTGGAGTTTGATTTTTGCCATCATAATTTTCATAAGCAAAGATAGCTCTGATAAGATAAGTATGGTGCTTGCCTTGTTTTGGTTTGAGAGTGTAACAGTTCCTTTTTCCTTATCTGGGAAGCTTCTTAAGGTCTTTAGAAGTCCCCCCAAAAAAGATAATCAAGGTTGCTACGGGGAAGAACAGTAGAAATTGTACCAGTTTCTATAAAGTTTGAATCTGTCTCATACCGAATGCCAGTTTCCTCGTCCAAGTAATCATGGGGTGCTCCACAGTCGAGACTTATGAATCCTTCGAAAAAGTAGTTCAAAAAATAAGTATATAATAATAATAATAATAATAATAATATTTTAATTAATGACTATGTAAAGAATATTAGCTAATTTACCAGGATTCTTGGTGTCGTTGGTGATGAGTTTCCTCCCATCTCCCACTGTGATGCCAACATGAAAGATAAGTTCGATGAAAACTAACCACAAGCCTAAATACAGATTCAACTTTGGTTCCCTTTCCATTTGATGATCTGATCTCTGCAAATATTAATGCATACATAAGAAAGCTAACTAAGTTAGCTCTAACTCGTCAGTTATATATTACCCATGATCGATGTATAAATATAGCAGATTATAAACAACTAAGAAAAAGAACAATATATATGTATGAACTCGCCATTAGTATGAGTCTGTCTTTGAATGTTTTAGTGAGGGTGGGTGAGTTTGTTTATATAAGCATTGAGTCGAGTCTCCCGTGCATGAGTGGAATAGTCAATCTAACAGCTGTGCCTCATGATTTCTTTTTTCGTTGACCAAAGTAAATCAATGAACCATTTTTGGGTGTTTTGAAGCTTTCAAATTTCCTGTCCAGTTGGTAAATGCCTATTGAGACAGGTTCACTGTTCAAAGAAAAAGGGGACAAACGAAAATAAATTAAATTGACTTGGCCAGTGAAGGTCTGATCACTTGTATACTTCATTACTCGCGCCTATGTTAAGATCTATGCCATATTGATTACCCCTTGCAAGAATCAGTACTCAATGATTTGCTTAAATAATGTGCTCCCTCGTTCTATTTTTATACATAACACAACATATGATTAAGACTTATTTTAGAAGTTTGGTGATTGCTAAACCTGCTTAACTAAGTAAGTTAAAAAAAAAAGAAGGGTTGAAAATTGTAACACCTCCTATTTTCCCCCTATAATTAATTATTTGATCACTTATGAACCACTCTTGAGCCTTGGATAACTCAATTTGGCCTTTTTAGTGAACTTGAAAATTTTTCTTTTTCTTAAAAACGTGGTTACTGTTCACTGGCCCATTTTCCAGATTTCTGGCCCAACTTTGAAAATTCATAATTAATTCTATAAAACTTGAAATGGAGTGGTTCCAATTTCTAAATTTAGCTTATTAAGTGATCTATAGGGGAAAAATACTCATCGGTTCCAGTTCTTGCCCATTTGAATCAGTTTATTCAAAAATCGTGGCAATGTCCAAAATGGTCACTATCAGTTTTCCAGTTTTTCCCTTAACTTTGCAAAAATCATATCTCTTAACTTACACATCCAAAATTTGAAAACTTTATATCATTGTAAAGCTTAGGATGTCTAGTTTCTGACTGGAAAATTTCATCCCATTTGGAACTCGTTTGCTATTTTAAATCACCACTGGAAACAGATTCGGTTTTCAGGGCCTTTGGAACCCTTCAACTTTGAAAACCAATTTTTCCTTTGTTACCGAAAACCTCTCTTTGGCTCATAATCAATCATTTTCTCATGCATGGTTACTTCTTGCCATTCTTTAGCTTACCTAGTCCATTTTCATGCATGCCTCATCACATGTTTACTTGCTTATTCATCTAGGGGCTTAAAGGTTACAACTTTAACCACTTGCAAAATGAATGGCAACCATCAAAATATTTACACCAAATTTCCTCAAGCAAACATATCATCTTCAACCATCAATAATCTTTTCCTTACCATTGCTTGAGCTTCCACCTACATGGTTAGTTGTTGGATAATGAGATTTAAAGAAATCCCAATAGCAAAACTTTCTAACACAGTTATAAAATAGCATGACAACCTTTCATAAAAGTGTGAATTAATAACAAAAGCACATAATCACACTTCCATCATCATAAATTTCTAAATAAGTCATGCATCATTCAACATATTTCAAAAGCAATGAAGCTTAAGGTTAGAGGGTTTTGCTACCTCTTTATCTTAACTTCCTTTTCTTTGAACTTTAAGTTCTCTTGGTGACTTTTTCCCATGGTGTTCTTGAAGATCTTAAAACCCTAAAAACCATGGCATAAGATCCATGTAAATATCCAACCAACAAGTTGACATAAATCTTGCAAAAAAACGCATAGAACCTCTTGTAGGTTTTTCAAGAGTCCTACAAGTTCAAGTCTTGGTTTTATGGTTCCTTAAACTTCTAAAATCCATCTCTTGACTTTACCCTACACAAAACATCATTTTAAAGCCAATGGAAGCATTAGAATAATCAAAATCCCACTCCTTCTATTTTTCACAGATTTTCGAAATAACCAGAAAAAGAAGGGTCCTTGGATTTTCCAACTTTTGCTTATGAATACTTGTGT
>JANTPZ010138138.1:0-12702 GCA_025593235.1 Vachellia pachyceras
TTAGGAAAAAGTAATGTTTTGCTTGTAGAAATCCCTTACCTTGAATATGGCAAACTTGTCTTCTTTCTTCTTGAGCTTGTGGAGAACGAAACTTTCAGCTTGGAAGGAGAAGGGAATGGCAGCCAAATGAAGAAGGAGGGAGAGAAAATGGCTAATTAAAAATCTATGCAAAGAAATAATGGATGGATGAGATTTCGCCTTGTTAAACAAGTTAGATCTTATGGTCTTGATTTATCCACCACATCCACACATGCTTCAATCCTATTGACTCTCATAAAGTGACACTCAATGGCTCCACATGGGGTGTAAAAAAATCTGTTTGGGGTTTGGTTACTCTAACCAAACCAGACTCCATTCGGTTACTTCTACCGATTATAACTTTCACTGGTAAAAGTAACTTAATTTCAATAAATCTTTTTGTACTTTTCCGGAGATATTTCCTTCCTCATTTAATCTCCATAATTCCCTCTTGAATATATTAAAATCATCATCCTCAAATTGTCCCTTAATCAAATCAAAATTAACAGGATTACTTTATCCTATCTTAAACTCCTGAAAACAAGCAACTTTAAAATAAATCATTTTTAGGGTCTTATAATTTTCTATATTTTTCATTAATATTTTAGCCCTTCTTCTTCCCCAAAATACCTTCTAGATTGTCCAAAATTAATTTTTGGAATAAAGTATATTTTTGGGGGATTTTTCGGGCATTTTTCCTCATTTTCAGGAAAATCGCCTTAATCGTACCTTGGGCAATAATTTTGTAAAATACTATAAAATTCACTGAACTTTTCTAGACTTTGGTTTTTGGTCTTAGAGAACTCCTAATAACTTAAATAAATATTTTCAATCATCAAATCTTTAAAATTGCATAATTCCTTGTCCAGATCGAATTTCAACTGCTCTATCTTTTGGGCATTTGTTAATTTTTCTGATTTTTGGTCAACGTTTGACTTTTTGACTTTGACTTTGACTTTGCCAAATGACCAAAATGCCCTTACACTTTCTTTTAATGACCAAAATGCCCTTTCACAGTCTAATTTTTCATAAATTCCCATTTTGCCCTTGACATTTTGGCCCTTGATCTTTTGGTTTCTGATTCCTGGGACAACTTCCCAGGAGGTCACCCATCCTTGAATTGCTCCTGGGACAAGCACGCTTAACTTTACTATTCCTACCAACTTTCATCCACCGGGCCAAATCTGATTATGCGACTTACGGCCCAACAGCATCAACTTTTTCCGTACTTTCTATCCGTGAGCTCTAACTTGACGTTTGACTACTGGTTTAGCCATTTTTATCCAATGGCCACATTGCCCATGGTGTCATGTACTTAATGACATTTATTTTCCTGGCTTACATTCTTAGTAACTTCAAAGCCTTAGGACTAATTTGACCATAGTCTCTTAAGTCCACTGACATCTCCTTTTCGGTACTTTTATTTTTTGGGGCCTTGTCTTATCTCCTAACTAACATTTTGGCCTCTATGTTAATTTATGAAAAAAAAGGTGGATATTACATTTCTTCCCCCCTTAAAATAAATTTCGTCCTCAAAATTTACACATCTGAGTCATCTTTCCTTCTGTTTTCCTATATACTTTCTCTGGTGCATGTCCTTGCCAGAATACTTTTATAATTTTCTTGTCATAAGATCTTCCTTTTCATATAGGAAATGGGAAATTTCTGGCACCATGACTCAGGCTTGGGGTAAAACCAATCTATAACTATCCTTTCATCTTTAAATATGATATGCTTCTCTTCGGCTAGACTTATTTAGCCTTGAAGACCGACATATTCTTCATTATTGGAGATATCCTCAAGGATATTTGATCTCCAATCTCAATTTTAACGGTCGTCTTCTTCTATTGGCATGAATTAATTACTCACTTGTAAAATCTTTTCAGCTTTATATTCTAAGGCGTTCTATAACTGTCTCATAATCATGCCAACTTCTCTCTTTTGAAAAATAACATTTCTGAGGCAATCTTACTTACTGCCTAAATTTCAATAGTCATTTTATTTAGTCAACCTCATTCTTTGCTCTGGTCAGCCTCATTCTTTGCTGGCGTTTACTAATTGTAATCCTGCTTTTCTTTACTTTTAACTTATCTTTCTCTTTAACTTGCCTGATTATTACTTATTCAAGACTTACAGTTTTACTCTTTATTTTCATTACTTTCTTGCCTAGGGAATTCGAAATGGGCTCATCTTAATTGACAATCAGCTATCTATAGAAATAATCAAGGGTACTCTCTCTGTACTAGCTAACCATCGTGAGGACGCCTTCATATCTTAATCTCAGCCCGTGGTCATTTCATTCTCTTGTCCCAAAGAGCAGCATAACGCTTATGACTCTGAGCCATAAAGGCTCTCTGTTTGCTTTAACTAGGTTTGCAGACCTTAAGAGCTCTATTGCTCTTCTGGAGGCATATCGCCTCTTCTTATCTTTGGAACTTCTGATACTTAGCTACTTTACTCCTTCGAACTTTTAGACCATCGAGCATAAGCTAAGGTTGAATCGTCTATCCTCAGTGGTAGCTAGTCTGATAATTCCCCAAACATGTATTCTTAAGCTTTGCTCATTCCTCTTTTCCTTTTACACTTCACTAAAGCATTTTATTTTCCTTTCGTGCCTCTTATCTTAAATTTCTCATGCCACATTTCTTTTGCTATACAACTTGACTTCTCAGGCATCAATTCATTCCGTGTATGTTCTATGCCCACCTGCTATATCTTAAGATTCAACAATCCTTACTACTTCTTTTCTGATCATTACCATGATGTTGAGAGAAAGGACTTACATTCTGTTCATCTTACTGATTTATCTAGTACCCAGCTATTCAAGGGATTCTACCCTTGACTACTATTAGCTTACTTTCTCCTTTTCATATTGGGAATGGCTTATTCCATATGCCTTACTTTTACTGCTTTCTTTCTCTTGTGGGACAACATGAGAAGTTCACAATGGTTTCCTATTGGAGTCCTATGTATTCCTGTCTATCAGGAATTTGCTTTTCTCCCTGTCTATCAGGAAGTAACTTGCCTTATGCTAGGGCAATTAGTCCCACTTATCCTTATATATCAAGGATTTACTTTCTTCCTGTCTATCAGGAAGTGGCTTGCCTAACTGCGGTGACTTTTATTGTCATACGCCTAACTGCGGTGTTAGCATAGGAAAATCACCATTTCAAACTTTAGAGAGATACTTTTTGGCTATCACATTCTCTTGTATGCTTTCTATTAGGTACTTCCTCTCCTCATCATAACGCAACATACTTTGTCCCAATTAGGGAACCTTTCTTAACTTTCTTGCTTTTATAGCTGTGGCATTTACTATTGAGACCTTCATTTCTCATTTTCATACTCTGCCTGAGAATCACACCCTTCTATGAGGCCTGTAAACATAGTGAAATATCACTGGTTTAAATCTCTTTGTCTAAGGCATCTTTAAGTTCTATATTGTTAGAATGGCTGTACCCAAGAGGGGGTGAATTGGGTGTTACAAAAATTTTCGTTCAAAACTTAATTTATCAAAACATCCAAATCATAAGTTAATCAAAAAATAGTATGAAAAAAGATGGGTAAAAATGATGTAATTAGAAGTTAGGGAGATGAATGAAAGATAAACACACAACAATTTATCCTGGTTCGGCCCTCTCTGACCTACGTCCAGTCCTCAAACACTTCTGAGATTTTCAATCCACTATAACATCCAAGTTTAAACCAAGTACTTGGAAAACCATTACAACTACAAGTTCACTACGGACACTTGCAAAGCTGTTTCAAGTTTGTTACGGTGGGTACTTGAGAACCCCATAAATGTTTCCAGGCATTTATGAAACCCACTCAAGTTTGTAACGGTTGGTACTTGAGAAACCTTTATAATTACTCCCCCTTACCCATGTAAGGTTACTCTCTGTTTCACTCAGGTCTATCCTAAGCGACTCTTAAAGGTTGGGATGATTACATTTGAGAAATGCTTCACTCTATGAAGCGGATTGATTGACATTGAAGCTCATGAAGAACTATAATGTCAGAGTCCTAAAGTTGTTGTGTGATTTCCTCGAATCTACACTCTCTGTTTTGTGTTCGGTGACTCCATATACTTCATCTCTTTTTCTGTGTTTGTTGCTTCCTCATATTTATATATGTTGGCAAAAAATATATCTATTGGATAGAAGCGTTGTATCCGTTACACTCTGTTTCAATGCTCATTGTATTGTATTAATTGCTTCTGTCATAGGGTTGTGTATCTGTGAATTTGTCCGTTGAGCCCACGTCGAAGATGTGATCAAAAGACCTATTCCCTGTTGCTAATTCAAGGAATAAAGCATTTATGATAACAGGTTAAATTGTTAAACACAGATATGGAAATCTTTGCATAGAGTAGGTAAAGCTGTCAGGAAATAGCCGTTGAAAGTAGTACTGGAGTTCAATTTCACAATACTCGAGTGATGACCAAGTATTATGAATTTTATAAAACAGTACTCAAGTGTTTTGTTTCAATGCTCGAGTTTTTATAATGCTTTTGAAATTACTCGAGTGTTTGTTGAGAGTATTGCAAAAGTTTTTGAATTCAAACACAAATACTCGAGTGTTAAAATTTTGTACTTGAGTGTTAAGAACACTTTCAATTGATACTCGAGTGTTCAGAGGGGAACTTGAAGTGAAGTGTTTTGAGATGTCACAATACTCGGGTGTTCAAAACATAGAGCTCGAGTGTTGTCACTTCTTTTACCAATACTCGAGTTCCAGAATGGAAGTGTTGTGTTTATTTGAAAAATACAGCTTGATACTCGATTATTAGAAATCAATACTTGAGTGTTGACAACACTTTCATTATAAACTCGAGTGTTCTACTTCAAGTGTTGCCCCATGTGTTGAAATAAAGCTCAATACTCGAGTGTTGTAAACTAGCACTCTAGTGTTGGCAACACTTTCATGACAACTCAAGTGTTCTACTTCAAGTGAAGTACTGAGGTTTGAAAAAGCAACTCGATACTCGAGTATTAAAAACTCAATACTCGAGGTTTTCCAATACTTCCACTTGTAACTCGAGTACTCAGCTTCAAGTGATGTTGTGCAAACTGAAATGGAACTCGATACTCGAGTGTTGAAAACCAGAACTCGAGTATTAACATCACTTTCAGATTTGAAAAATATTTAGAAAGCACGATACTCGAGTTTTGGAAATATGGAACTCGAGTTCTCTGAAAAACTCGAGTTTTCCCAAGTTAGAACTTGAGTGTTACTGAATGTATTGAGTAAAAATTCTGTTCAAATCATGATACTCGAGTTTTGTAAATGCAAAAACTGGAGTTCTACTCCATTTCGAACTTGCACAGGTCACATTACAGATTTCAGCATATAACTCAATTTGCTACGCCCATAACTCTCTCAATTCAACTCCAAAATTTGTAAATAATATATCAATGGAAAGCCCTGCATGTCTACTTTCAATGAAATAAGAATTAGACTCAAATCTGTTACATAAAGAAAGTTATGACAGATACAATAAGCAAAGGTCAGTGATAAAGCGTTCAATTCGACCACCAACTTTGGAAATTTATATCTCCTTAATCTGAAATCATTTGATTCTGTTCTAGGTGTCTATGAACCGAATGTTAAGTCTAATTTCATACAAAATTGGTTTCACATCAATCAGATCTGTATTTTGGGTGATATGGTCAAAATACCAAACATTTGTTGAGCTGACAGAAAACAGAGGAGGCCAATACTCGAGTGTTACATTCCAATACTCAAGTATCAACTTTCAAAAGGCCAACCCTCGAGTTTTGTGACCCCAATACTCAAGTATTGACTCCCAAAAGGATAATACTCGAGTGTTGTGACCCCAATACTTGAGTGTTGACCCCCGAAGGCTAATACTCGAGTTTTGTGACCCCAATACTCGAGTGTTGACTCCCAGAAGGCTAATACTCGAGTGTTGTGACCCCAATACTCGAGTGTTGACCCCCAAAAGGCTAATACTCGAGTTTTGTGACCCCAATACTCGAATGTTGACTCCAAAATTCAATATTTCAAGTGTATACTCGAGTTTTGCTTCAAGTAATGCCATAGGAAACACTAAAAAACTCATCATACTCGAGTATTAACTTCCAGAATCAGATTTGAACATCCAAATGAAGCTTAGATGAATGGTAACTCAATGTATGATAATAAAACATCTTTTTGAAACATTTTGACATCAAAAAATATTCAAAACCACATCATCCTCCAATTAAAATAATGCACAAATATCATAGTAATTCAATACGCATTGTAAATACTTTTTGCTCTTTTATATTTGACATCATCAAAACTAATAATATCTAACATTCTCCCCCTTTTTGATGATGACAAATACTTCATGAAAATATGTATGAATATTACAAGAAAATATGATTATGCAACATATTTTTCATGGCTATCTCTCCCCCTATTTGACATCAGCAAAAAGTTTGAGATATTGTTTAAAAATGAAATATGTTGCTCTTCCTTTGAATGCCAATTAAGTTCCAAATAATTTGCAAATGTAGTTGCAAACAAAGGAATGTTTTCATGAAAATACATTGGAAATATATTGCTCAGGTTCAAAAATGGATTTGAAAGGAGGTGGATTTTGAAACAATCAGGAGCATTTGAAAATGAATAAATTTGCAAAAAAATCTCATGTACCCCTAATAGAAACTAGAGATGTTAAAACATGCTTGAAATATAAAGAGGGAGTTTAGAAATGCTCATTTGTTTTGGCAGATTTATGATTGATCTTTGAAGTATATTGCTTTCCTCTCTTGTTGTCTCCACCATGCTTGTGCTATCTATGCAGCTTGGATGTCATTTTCAAGATTCTTCCATCAAGAACATCCTTTCATATTGGCATATATGATGTTGCTTGGAAGTAAGTTCCCAATAAAGCTTGTGAGCAAGCATCAACAATGATGAATAACTTCCAGTTCTCCTATCATAATGTCAAGCTCACTCTTGCAAGGAGATTGGTTAGCACAAATAATAATGAAATATTCATTTCAACAAAAGGTGTTCAAATAATGAGTAGGAGAGGAAAAGGCATCATCAAAACTAATATGAGCTTTGAAATTTGGAAAACACAAGTGAATGTGAAGCTCCCCCTTAATGAATGCATGGGTTTAAAACAATCATGAAAAACATAATTGTGACTTTTCCAAAATTTTCAAAATCTTTCATGAGAGTTAAAATAATTTGTGGAACATTTGAGCAAAAGTCGAAAATGAGTGTTGATTTGGCAAATAACACACTGGAGGAAGTTTTGAGAAAGCAAAATTGATTTTGATGAAGATTTTGAAGACTTAGAAGTCATTTCAAAAAAAAAGAATGTGCAACACAGTTGGAATATATAAATAGTCTCTGGCTATTTAAAAATATTTTTGCCAATGTCATTATGGTCAAAGAAGTACCACTTGAGTGCTGGGAAAGAAAACTGAAGAACATTGGCATTTCATGAACAAATTGACGAACACTCGAACAATAGCTTTCAGTGCTCGAGTGATGCACTTTAGTGCTTGAGAGCTGTTTCCTAGTACTCAAGCATCATGGTCTTTGATGCTAGAAAAGCTTACCCTGCTCGAGCATTGAGATTGAATGCTTGAGCATTGCTTGTGCTTCCTCACATTGCTCGAGAGTTATCATCCAGCACTGTATTAATTGATTCAATTTGCTCTGATACTCAAGCATAACTTCCTTTGTGCTCAAGTACTGCTTCAAGAACTCCAAAACTTGATCCTATGCTCAAGCATTTTGACTAATAATGCTGCAAATACATACTTGAGCACCTGCAAAACATTAAACTAGAATGTTCTTTGGTACCCAACTTTTCTTGGGTCCATACTAAGTTAGGATCAACAATCTTATGTTCTTATATAATCAAATTATATGATATTTGAACAAAGATTTGATTGAAACACGGATCAATAAGCGTTTACCCCACTAAAATAATTGAATTCAAATCATTGATTCATAATGGGTAACAATTGGATGATACTAAGAATGATGTTATGCAAAATTCAATGGCACTTTGCAAAAGAGTTTTAACTAGAAAAGGTGCCATTGATGATTTTTAATGCAATGATCCAAAATAGAGGAATAAAATCAAAATGATATATTTGCAACTTGAAAGAACTTATGCTCCGTATGATGAAAGCAATTTTAAGGAGCATAAGGATTATTCGAAAAGCAATTTTGCTCAACCCAGTGAGCTTATGCACACAAGTCTGACACCATCAATATTTAAAAATTGATGATTCATGAATCATGTTTTTAAGAATGATCATGTCAGTTTTTTAAAATCTGAGATGTTCTTTTATATCATAATGGATAGACAAAGTTGAGATTTTGAATGAATTTGAAACTCATTTTCTAATCATATGGATTTTTGTGCTGAAAATGATGGAAGCCACTAATCAAGAGAAGTACCAGTAATGCTTCACTTTAAGATCTTGAACAATGAAGTTCATATGATGAAGAATTTCCCAGGAGCAAAAATCATACAAATGACAACTTTGATAATTGCTCTCAGCAAAGTATTCAAGTCAAGGTGTTGAGTAAAATACTCATATTGCTCAGAAAAAGATAATCAATCACTATGTATTTGAGCAAAGAGAATATATGAATATTGAGGTACAGACTTATTGTCCAAATGACTTGAGTTCACACAAATCAAGAAGACTCAAATGTGTTGAACTCTTTTCTAGAAAGCGCATTGAGAGTCACTAGGGGAAAACTCAATTGAAGGAATTGAAGCATTTCTGACGTATAAGATATGTTGACTTCCAAGTTTGATAAATGATATTTGAATGTAATGAAAATATAAATATATTTTAAAAACATACGCATTCAATGACAAAAACATGAATTTGAATTGTGCATTTGAAAATTTAAACAAGTAAAATAATTATGCTCACTTTTTATTTTAAAACCTATTAGCAATCTGAAAAGAAATTTTCAAAACATAAGAAATAGATTGCTATTGGAATGAAATAGGAATCATATATTCATTACCCAGATGAATTGATAATTTGAAATACAACCTTGGGTAGAAATTATGTGTTACCATATATGCTCTTCCTTGTTGTGACTTGCTTGATTTTGGTTGATCAATGTTGGTTTCCTTCCTTAGCACATTCAGCACCAAAGGTCAAGCTTCAACTTCAACAGGATGTATGTTTATTTTCATGTAGTTATAGCTTTGAGAAGCCTTTTCTTATCCTGCACAATCATATCAACCTTTTTCTTCCTCTGGTATCCAACTTCTCATGAGTCCACGCTATATTAGTAACAATGACTCTAAAGCTCTTATATGATTAATTCATACAACTCTTGAGCAGAGAGATCTTTTGAATTAGCAAGAGCTAAGTATAATTTGATTTGAAAAGTTGACTTATGCTTTCTATTACAAATCATAAAATCTTTTGAAAGCATAAGGTTCTTTTGAAATCGTTTTTCAAGCATGAAAAATACATTATGCACGTGCTAAAGACAAAGGTTAACAATTTTCAAATATCAGAATGCTTCAATTTAGAGCACAATTACGATGACATGTTGAAGGTTTTTTTCTCAAGGAGAGCAAGTCATAATGGCTTTGCCTTTGATCCAAAAATTATCTTGACTCATTAAATTTAATTTTGAAATAATTAAAGTAGCAAACTGATACAAGAATTTATAAATAATAAGGCACAGATTCATGGGTTTAGACATGAAGATTTTAACGCATTGAAATCGTCACTGTGAAAGACTCCTTTAAAGCATTTCTGGTTTTCACAAATAAATCAACTTTCAATTTTCTGAAAATCATGTAAGTAAAGAATGAGTGCTTATCAAAACATGCATATGCACTTTTGTAAAATCAATATGAATTGAAATCTTTTGATTTTGCATTTCAAAAAATTAGAACATGAGAAGATATGCCTATGCACAAATTATCTTTTAATTCATGTAGCAATCTAAAACATGGTGAAAATCAAAATTTGATTGCCAATAAAAAAATAACAGTGATCAAGTAATAAGCATAGCATGGGATAAAGATTTGATGTCACCATATTTCCTCTTATCCCGGTGCTTGCTTGTTAGATCAATGCAAAATTTGTTCTTCACTTGTTCAGCTTCCTCTTAGGTAAGTAGGATTGGCTTTTCTCACCTGCTGCATCTTCTTAATGAACTTTGTCAGATTCTGCCTTGAGTGGCTGCAACATTCTCTCAGATGTATATTCTAAGAATTTTCTTCTTCTCCCCGTATGAGAAATCCTCCTATTCTTGATTACTTCAAGATAGTTGAATTGTACTTCTGCGGTAGTCTATTCTTAAAGCTGAACAGGTAAACCTTCACTACCTTCATTGCTTCTTATGATTAGGAAATGGATGATCCAAGTATTCTCCTTTTTCATGCACGAGAAGCTCTTTTATTTTTTATCTTCTCAGCACCTTTATGTCCATATTGTGTAGAATCAATCAAAAGTGAATTTGGAGCTCCAGAGCATGATTCATCATATTTGCCAAAGCACAACTCTTTCTGGGAATCCTCTTTCTCATATACTCTGTTTTGTGTTATGGAAGTGTTTTGTAAATTCTTCATCGTTCTCAACTTCCAATTGTTCATTATCTAAGGATATGCAATTTATATACTCTAATGAATTGTCAGTAATTTCCACTTGAACATACTTATTAGAGATATAAAGAGTATTAAGAGTATCTCATATATATATATATATATATTTGACATAGAAGCACAATATGATTTTCTCAAAATCACAGTCACAAACATTATATATATATCTCATTGCTCTAATATTTAAACAAAAAATATTTGTTTTTACAAGACTCGTGTTGCAATAATCAAAAAATGATGTAATTAGAAATTAGGGAAGATGAATGAAAGATAAACACACAACAATTTATCCAGATTCGGCCCTCTCTGACCTACGTCCAGTCCTCAGACACTTCTAAGATTTTCAATCCACTATAACATCCAAGTTTAAACAAGTTACTTGGAAAACCATTACAACTACAAGTTCACTACAGACACTTGCAAAGCTGTTTCAAGTTTGTCACAGTGGGTACTTGAGAACCCCATAAATGTTTCCAGGCATTTATGAAACCCACTCAAGTTTGTAACTGTTGGTACTTGAGAAACCTTTATAATTACTCCACCTTACCACATGTAAGGTTACACTCTGTTTCACTTTATAATTTTGAATTTTATAAAACAATACTCGAGTGTTTTGTTTCAATGCTCGAGTTTTTATAATGGTTTTGAAATTACTCGAGTGTTTGCTAAGAGTATTGCAGAAGTTTTTGAATTCAAACACAAATACTCGAGTGTTAAAATTTTGTACTCGAGTGTTAAGAACACTTTCAGTTGATACTCGAGTGTTCAGAGGCGAACTTGAAGTGAAGTGTTTTGAGATGTCACAATACTCGGGTGTTCAAAACATAGAGCTTGAGTGTTGTCACTTCTTTTACCAATACTCGAGTTTCAGAATGGAAGTGTTGTGTTTATTTGAAAAATACAGCTTGATACTCGAGTATTAGAAATCAATACTCGAGTGTTGACAACACTTTCATTATAAACTCGAGTGTTCTACTTCAAGTGTTGCCCCATGTGTTGAAATAAAGCTCAATACTCGAGTTGTAATATCCATAAATTTCTATGCTAGCTGAATGAAATGTTAATCCGATAGCTAGGAATGAAAACTGAAATCAGAGGTAAATAGTACAGAAAGAAAGATTATAGGCCGCAAGTCGAAAGGATAGACTTGGTCTAGTACACGGAGTTCCGTAGGAATTCCAGAATTAAGGAAAATTGCCTAGAGTAATATGAGGATGGGAAAACCTTCAGGAAATGGACCCATACGTCATTTAATAAAAGATCAAGGATATAAAGGTCTTTCATTATCAAAAGTAAGGGCAAAATAGTAATTTTACAAAAAGTACAGAAAGTAAGGGCAAAATGGTAATTATGCGAAAGTTAAAGGGTATTTTGGTCATTTGACAAAATAAAAGTCAAAGTCAAAGTCAAAAAGTCAACCGGTTGACCAAAATATCAGAAAAATTTACAGATGCCCAAAAATTAGATATTGGCATACCGGTCGCAATGACGTAACACGGATTTTCGAAATTCGGACCCGATTTCCGTCTATGGAATTTTGAAGGGTAAAAGGGGAAAAATAATTATTTGAAATATCAGGAGCTCTTCAAAAATTTGGAGAAAATTATGGAAAATCCAGTGAATTATGTAGTAATTAATAAAATTATTACCCGGTGTATAATTAAGACGGTTTTCCCGAAAATTGGGAAAAATACCCGAAAAATCCCCGAAAAATAATTATTTCAAAAATTAATTTTGGAAAATCTAGAGGGCATTTTGGAAAAAGGACAAGGGCATGAGAATCAGTGAAAAATATAGTATTTTTAAGGCCCCAAAAGAAATTTGCTCTCCGATTGTTCCGTTTCAGGGATTTTGGACAGGATAAAGTAACCCTGTAAAAATGGAGATAATTAAAGGGTATTTTGGGAATAATAATTTTATTATATTCAAGATGGAATTATGGAGATTAAATGAAAAATAAAATATCTCCAGAAAAGTAGAAAAAGATTTACCGGAATAAAGTTAAGTTTACCGGTAAAAAGTGTAATCGGTAAAAGTAACCGAATGGGATCCAGTTTGGTTAG